>VZTL01059935.1:0-10575 GCA_013400535.1 Scopus umbretta
GTGACCGGCCGCCAACTGGATTTGAACTCCTTTCACACCACTCTCTGGGCTCAGCCATCCAGCCAGTTTTTAACCCAGCAAAGCNTTTTTAACCCAGCAAAGCGTACACCTGCCTAAGCCATGAGCTGCCAGCTTCTGCAGGAGAATGCTGTGTGAGACAGTGTCAAAGTCTTTACTAACGTCCAGGTAGTGGGTTTTAGTGGGATGTGTATACCCATTTAATGCCATGCACTTTGGCCCAGGTGTCTAAGAGGTTATTTCACAAATGAGTCCCATTGTCTGACTCAGTTCTTTCTGGGGTGCCATGTCACCACAGGACTTGCTTTTCAAGGCCCATTATAGTGTTCCAGGCAGTGGCATGGGGCATGGGATATGTTTCCAGCCATCCAGTGGTTGCTTCTGCCGTTGTAAGCACAATGTACTGAGGGCATATTGCTCCTCATTTTCTGACAGTTTATTATACAGTGGGGCCTTCTCAGCATGTGTCATCTCCTCCTCTGGTGGTATTCCAACATCTTTGCCTTCTGGCTAGTCCATGATCACTTTCAAGATTCCTGGGCGATTGGGGTTTCCTATTCAAGCCCGTTGTGTGATCAGTGCAACCCACTTATCCCACGTAGCGTCAGTTGCATAATGTGTAGAGAGGACCCTCCTTTTGAACATCCAGCCCAGCACCGGCAGTCGGGGTGCCAGGAGGAGCTGTGCTTCAGCACCAACCACTTCCGAAGCAGCTCAAACCCCTTCATATGCTGCCAGTATCTCTTTTTCAGTTGGAGTATATCGGGCCTCAGATCCTCTGTATCCCAAAACCCTAAGGGTCAACCTCGACTCACACATGTAATCATTAAAAAAGTGTGATTCAGCATGCTGGAAATGTATCATCCTCATGTACAATGACAGTACCATGATCCAGTAAAGAGCTTCTTCAGGCCTTTTTCAATCTGAACTTTCCACAATATCCTAGATATGTCCAAGTAGTGGATTAAAATTCTCTTGAAGGCCTGCAGTACGCTGGATTTTTGCACTGTCAGACACTGTTCCAAAGAGAGTCTGGCATCCTGAGTCATGTATTTCAGCCTGAGTCAAGGATTTAGTACCTTCTAGGCAGTTATCCAGCATGTGCCATGAGCAGTCGCTGTATGTGTGCTTCTGGAGTCAAACTAGTACTTAAAGTTCTTTGATAATTTTATCCCTGCAAGTGTCTGCTGGCGTTAATGAAGCGGTGCCACTCTCTGCACCACTGGAAGGAGACTGGGAAGCTAGTGCTGGGGAGGGTTAAAACTCTGCGGTGGTGGGTGGCACGGCATGGATAGATATGACCAGAGGGGCAGGAAAGGGAAGCTATCTCAAAGCAAAAATGAATTAAAGAGGAGTGAGGCTGAAAGGAATTGAATGGAGAAATTTCATTCACCTCTCCTTGGATGAAGAAGCAACATCCTTAGAAAGGAAAAATATTCCTAAAGTGTTTTTAGCATGTTGCTCCCTAGGAGTAGGCCTGTCCTTATGGTGTAGGTCTGTCTGCAGAGAAATCCCCTTCTCCGGAGGGGAGCTGGGGAGAGAGGACAGACCCACCTCACCCCACCACACTTTGCAGCAGTGTAATCCCGTTCACTCCAGCAGGCAGGGCTCCTGTTGCCGGTGGCTGCTGCTACCAGTTTGGCAAAGCTAACTGCCCTGCTGGCAACCCCAGGCTTCTTTAGCTTGAAAGGCTGCATATGGGCTGCTGTTTGTCCTCTCCTTGCAGTCATCTCTCTTTTGGTTGCTTTTAATGGATACTTTTTTGTTATATTGTGGGTACCTTAAATAAACATATATATTACTCTAGTTACATATGTAATAATGTAGCCTTCTCTTCTTCACTCTCACAAATTTTCCTGTGAAAACCAAGCGTACTTATTAGGTATCAGTTTTCCATTGTGCAGCACCAGAACTGTAAGTTTGAGTTTGTTTTCTACTATAAATAGGTTAATCTCACTACCTGTAGTAATTTTTTATACTGATACCCTATATTATTGCTACCTGTGCTGTGTCCCTATGGGTAAATGTTTCTGCCTGGTATCTTTGCCTAGCAGTACATTCCTGTACTTAAGAGCTTTGATTGCCATGTGAGGATTCATGTTTTTCAGTACTCTTTATGGATAAAATTATGTAGAAATACTGTAGTGGGAGGGAAGAAAAAATTATTTAGAGCCAGGGGTATGGAACCCTTTTCTCTAGACAAAGATGGAGAAAACACTAGAAAATTTATAGTAGGGGGTAAGCAGGCAATTGGTTTTGTAGGCTAATTACTAATTACAAAACCCTTCTGGGATTCCTTAGTTTCTGCTCTGTTTCTTACCTGCTCTGCCTCTGTATCCCTTTTCTGACTTTCTGTCGTGGTTTAAACCTAGCCAGCAACTAAGCAGCACGCAGCTGCTCACTCACTCCCCCGCTGGTGGGATGGGGGGAGAGAATCGGAAGAGGAAAAATGAGAAAACTCATGGGGTGAGATAAGAACAGTTTAANCACGCAGCTGCTCACTCACTCCCCCGCTGGTGGGATGGGGGGAGAGAATCGGAAGAGTAAAAATGAGAAAACTCGTGGGTTGAGATAAGAACAGTTTAATAATTGAAATTAAAAAAAACCAAAAAAACCCAAAAAAAACAATATACGAAGCAAGTAGTGCATGATGCAATTACTCACCCCCTGCCAACTGATCCCAGCCTACAGAAGAACTGCTGTGCCTGCTTGTTCACAGAATGATAGTCTGGTGGCAGCAGTACGGGCCAGGAGGAGTGAAGCAAAGATCAGTGTAAATTATAGGGCAAATCTTTGAAAAATTTTAAAATAAGATTCAAAAATCCAATGGGATAAGCTTAGAAAGAGGCTGTTCTAGAGTCTTACTGTATAAATGAATCCAGACCTTGTACTTGCTCTACTTAAAGGTCTTTTTTTTTTCAAGCATAAAAAGACATACCCTACCTAGAGCTGTACACAGATCCTGTCTGATCTTGGCAAATTAAAAAAAAAATCCAATTTTTTAGGACCATACAAAGTCAAGGAAGATCCCACTGGCATGAGAAGAGACAAGTATGATTCCTGAGAGGATACCTCTGATAAAAGACTCAGCCTGCTGATGTGGAGCTGTGAATTCCCTAGAGGTTTCTGTGACTGAGGGAGGAGCCCTGATTCTCAAAAATACCACTCTGCCCACTTGCAGGGCCAGCCCAGTTAAACCATTGCTTCATGGCCTTAGGAGAAGTGCTAAAATGGGGCATGTGGTTGCTCACGTAGTAAGAATTACTGGAAGACTGGAAAACTGGGAAAAATTAGGTGTGTTTCTGAAAAAGCAAATAAATGCTCCTGCTAGAAATAATAGGCATACTGCTGTCACGGGGCTGAATTGCCTCTCCTTTTTCAAGCTTAAGCAGGCACACACAGATAGGCTCACAAGATGTCTCAGTCTGATTGAGAGTGAAAGCCTCAAACCCTCTTTTACAGGTTGGCACGGGTAATCATGAAAGAACAGTCTCCCAAGGAAATGGTGTTACTGTTATCTTTTGTAAAATGGAATGATTACTTACCCCAAAAAAACGAAAACAGAAGTTGAGAGACCACCAGTTACTTTCTCAGCTCTGATTTCACAGAGCACCTGACCATGCTTTTTCTTGAAGCAACGTGACATTACAGGGGCAAGGATGTAGTACAAATGGATGAGAAAAAGAGCAAAAGTTCAGGGTTTTAGAGCCTGGGAGGGAGTCTTGGGCTCCATCCCTGCACCAGAGATTATTTCCATGTAATGTAAACCCGTCTAACTAGGAAACACATACCCGTGCTTTCTCAGCATCCTAACTACCTTTGTGAATTCCTACTTTTGGTAACTTTCTCTCTTTCTAGTCCTGAGCCTGTAGGACAGAAGACCTTGGAAATACTTCAGGTTCCTTTCATTTCTCATGAAATTTCTTTTGGTCCTTTCTTTCCTGAGGAAGTTGAAAGGATAAGGAATAAATAATTAAAACCAGATTACTTATATAATTGTATAACAACCAAGAAAATAAACAAAATGCAAACAGCTCAAATAATTAAAGCTGTGTTGCCAAGCCTTGGCAGCCTGGCTTACTGAGTTTCACTGTCCCCATCATCCCACCCAAGATCCCACTGAATCGGCAAAGAGCCAGTGCTCATGGAAAGGGAGCTTGCCTGCTTCTCTGCTCTTCCACGGTTAGTTTCCAAGGCCCACAAGCAAGACACCAGCACGGAGCCCCTTCCTTTGCTCTCTGTGTAGTTTTAATCCTGTTCCAAAGTAGAGGCAAACAGCTGTGAGGTCAGTGTGAACCATTTACTCTAGGTCATATGTCAAAGGGTTCCTGTGTCCTTTCGTGGTTGAGAACACAGTGATGATCTATTACCATTTACGTGCAATACAGTCGTGGTACAGCTGCAAGTCATAGCAGTGTTGCAAGTGGTGTAAATGAGGCTGGCCAAAGCTCCTATCGCTATACGTTCTCCAGCTCTGGGGTTTACACTTGCATTGTGTTACAAAGGCTTTAGCCAAACTCCTTTCTTCCCTGAGGAAGCTCAGCACAGCTCCCTTACCCATCACAAAGTCCAAATCAGATTCAAATTTCTGGACAATGAGCAGGACTCCTGGCCCAAGGCCCAGCTGCTATGTCTGGCTAGAGAAGCATATAACCACCTTGAAAGCTGCCCTGAACACGCTGTGGAGTAAGACAGAGAGGAAAATGGCTTTTGCCTGTCCTAAACGCTCACAGCAGTAAGGGGAGATGGACGTGCCAGAACTGGCTGGGGCTCCTGATGGTACCTAGGTTAAAGGAAGCATAGCTCTCCTCCCACCCCTCAAATATCTGCTCCATTGATTTTGCCTGGTTTTCCTCTAGCATGAAAAATTTAGGGGGTGGAAGTTGAGATCATTTTCTGATAAAGCAGAAACATCTGTTAACCTTAAGTGCTGTCATGTCTGCATCCAGCAGCCAAGAAACCTCCATTTCTGCTCCGCATTATCACTGGGCAATACTTTGATCAGCAGGAGAAGTCTAGGGAAATCAGATTTATGGAGAACAGAGCTTTTCTGGCGCGAATCAGAAGGGTGGCTGCTCTCACTCAGCAGTGAGGTCCCTTGAAATGCAGGTCCTCCCCTTCACTTGCTCACTAAATTAGTTGTGCACGGTCAGTCGTGCTTAGAGGACTCGGAGAGGGAAGGAATTTCTGGTAAATCAATAGCCAGGAAATGGAACAGCAGAGGATGCAGGTGGCAAACCAAGTCTTCTCAGAGTCATTTTTAATAATGATTTGGGGGGAAGGAGTAGTTGGTGTGTATGGTGATCCCGGCTGTCACTGCATGGGAGTTCTGCATTGTGAAAGAGAACATTTGAGTAAACAAAACCCTTGGTTTTTCAGTACAAAATTGTCTGTTCAATCCTATATATATATTGTGATTCAAACTGGCAGTTAGTTATCTTAAACAAATACCAAAAAAAGTAAATTTTTAATTTAGGGTGTCTGCGACCGTAATATCAGGGGGCACTATCTCAGACATAATCGATGGACTGTCTCACGACTCAGACAATCAGTACCCTGATGTCCTTTCTGTGTGTGTGAGAATGCAGACAGTCTCAAAGCTGGCTTTGATATTTAATTTTTCATATCTCTGTCCCTGAATCTTTCCTCTAAATGGCCTGAGATGGTATTCATTTTTCTGAAACTTGTGGTCCAAGACATTGACACTTCCCTGAATATCTCTAATCAGAAACGTTTGTAACTGATATCTGTTTATGTAGAATTGGTTACTAAGAAAGTAGATCAGAGAGATAATATATTGTACATTATTTCGATTAAATCCTAGATACTGTGTTCTGAATGGAAAATCGAAACCTTTTGCAGTGAGGACAAATATCTAACAAATCACCGATGATGTAAGTAGGATTTTCTACCTAGTATTGTTATGGTTATATACTTGTTACTTTTTCAAGGTTCTTTAAATACTTCTCAACAGGAATGGTAACAGCTGTGGGTTCAGGAATGCAGAAAGCTGCTATTATTTAGGAGATCGAACTGAATTTGGACGCTTTCCTTGCAATTTACTGTAATTATGTCACTGCAAGAGGTGCTGTTAAAGACTTTAAGGGTCGATGAGAGAGAATTTAATTATATCATGCTGACAGTTCTTTTGCTTTCCATGCATAAAGTATTAAGTGTTAAAACTCTTAGACTGATTAGTAGAAAATCAAGATTAATACCTTATCATACTGCACAGAGAAGAAAATGTGGGCATTGTTAGCAATAAACCGAACCCAGATAAACTGCACAGCTGTAATCTTTTTGTGGAAAGGACTAGGATAATGGAACATAACATTTGACTTCATTAATGAAAAAAGCCTTATGAAATAAAACAAAACTCAGATGTTTGATCACTTCAGTTTGACATCATATAGGTGCTAGCTGCCTCCACGTATCCTTGCTGTACGTCTTCTATGCAGAGCTCACTGTGGAGGGGGGTAGCTGGAAACAGCTTCTTTGCCTCAAATATCCCAGATAGCAGCTTGTCAAAACAATCTGCTGGTGAGCAGGGAACTTACTGTGACCAAGGAATTTTTAGTGGATATTTCATCTAGTTGTCTCGTTTTCAAAGCTCTGCTTCCTTCAGGATTTTCTAGTGCAAGAGTCATGAAAGACAGCTAGTGTTAATGTTGTTTGTGTTATGGATTATTGTTACTTTGTCCCTAACACACGATTTTACAATCTGTATATGTGTGTTTGTCAGTTTTGTACTGTATTCAGCGCAGATGGGTTGACTCTGCAACCAGGGCTTTTGGAAGTGAGTCATGCAAATAATTAATAACAGTGCCACCCACTCAGAAATCTCAGTGTCCTGGATATTACAGATGACAGTCATGAGGGAAAACTGATGTGCAGAATGAAATGACTTGCTGAGGGTCACTCAATTAAATGTTTAATTTAAGCCTGCCATCCCAGACTCCTGACCTCCAAAGCCTTTTTCTTCTCTAACCGATCCCTTGGTAATACCACATGACACAGGAACACAGCAGAAAAAAAGGCACCGTGTAGCTTCTGTTCACCTACATCTATGTTAAAATGAAAAGCAAGAAATATGATGGAGTTGAGTAACCAAATAATTCAGGACAGCTGAGATAATTCTTGACAACCTTCTAAGAATGTGTTCTGCAGTGGTTAAGAGGAACCCATTTCACACCCTATCACCTCTGTCAAAGGCTAGATCTGGAACGTAGATGAAGAAAAGTATTTCAGATTGCGTGGTAGTGAAGACAAATTCATTGCACTTACAGGCTGCCTGAAAACATAACTCAAACGAATGAGGTAAACACACACTGGTCTTTTCTCTCACTTATGGAAGAGCAAACACAAACTTGTAGTATTTCCTGATTTTCTTTTGACTATGTATGTATTTGAGTAGAACTATTATCAAGAACAACATTTTAGTTTAATGCAAATATTATTGGTTTTTTTAACAGTAGTGAAGTTACACAGCTTCAAAATTTTTAAGACCATTTTCTGAATGCTTTTTAGCACCCACCTGCCATTGTTTTTTGGATACCTTGGTCAATGAATACTCCATCAACTCCCCACATCATTTTACGTACAATACTTTCTGCAAGCCACATGACGAAAAACTATATCATTTGGATGAAATAATGAAACTGACCTTACTTGATTTCCTTGTGTAATGCTGCCAAAGTCCGTAACAGTAACAATGCTAAATATAAACTCAGAATTTCTTACCCACAATTTTGTAATGAAAAAAACATCATATTCCACAGACAATATATTCAGCTGCATAATTGCTCTGTAGGGAATCTGAGATAAAGTAGGTGGCTGGGAACAGAAATAGTTCCATTTGCCTCGTTTGGGTGTGTGTTTACACAGTGAAATACTCTTGATTTTTACATAAGAATTGTACAAGAGGCCAAAGACACCCCCAGAGCACATATATGTGTAAAACTGCAACATAGCATAGAGCAAGAGAGAGATTTTTTCAAAAATATAAATCTCTAAAACCGGAACACCCTCCAAAAATACCAAATTGCAACAATAACTAGCCATTTTCGTGTTTACCTCCCAAAAAGCACTATTCAGTCATTAAAATCCATATGCCAATTAATATATCCACACAAACCTCTGCTCTTTTCTGGTATTTGCATGCCAGACATTTAAACCTGATTTAGCTGCTCCATTTGAGACTGTCTGCACAGAAAGAAAACAGGAGTTGTAGGAAGCAACCCACTCATGACCTATCGGGTTTCACTGAAACTGCTGTGTGGGATTAAGCGGAGAGATTGCAGAAAAGGAGAATGGAAAAATCTGTGCATCTTTGTGTCCTGAGGCAATGTCTGACAGTTAATTCAAGCCTTCTTAGACCCATATATGCACCGTCGTATCATCTGAGAAACAAGATTTCGCTGCCTAGCTGGAGCGGCAGAATCGCCTGGCTGCTGAGAGGACATGAGGATTGCTGGTATTCCCAGCTGACCTGATAACAGCAGCACTGGTGCCTTCTGCTATTGCCTTGGTTTCACAATAAATACGTAGGTGGTGGGTGGGTATTTCCAGTCGGCGGTGTCTACAGGCAGTGTTTCGCAATAGTCGTGTAGCTGTAAAAATAAACAAGCCAGACTTTCCCGACAGCTCTCTTCCCCATACACAGAAGGCACGAAAGGCAAAACACATTGCCTGCACTTCCTACACCCTGGACATAATTTTAAGAGCTTTCTTTTTTAATCTTACACATCTTAGTTTGCTTTCATCCCCCTCTCCGTCCAGAAAATCCTAGGTGCACAATAAAATCTTTAAACAAAGCCAGAGGTAATTGCAAGTCCAGAAATAAATAACTATTACAGTCCTGGTAAAGTGCTTGCTTGGCCTTCAGCACTGCAAAGACAGCCTCATCTCCCTTGTTTTTTTTTCCCCGTTTTGCCCATGACTTTCAGCTCAGCAACAATTTCCAGTAGCAGGTAACATATTTTTAAAAGATAACATTTTTCTGCTGATCATAGCAAAGTCTGCATGAAGCCTCAAAATGTGGAGTCTGGGCCTGTTGTGGCTGGATCTGTTTTCAGATACGGGAATACTAGGTGCAGAGAGAAAAGCTTTACTCAATCAGTCTGCACATCTCTCTGCCAGGGCAGGCGTATTCCCCACAGCACATTTTCTAGTGTTAAGTCTAATTTTAAATGTGGTTTCTACCACTTCCTTACACTAGCCTTCATGCTTAGAGTTGATCTCATTGTCAGGCAGTTTTTCCATATGTTCAAGTGTTTGCTTTCTCAATTCCATCCTATTACTCCTAATAAAGTCCCTCATACCATTTTTAATAACTTCTCTTCTTACTACCTCCAACTATATGCAGACGATTATATGTTTCCCTGTAGTCAGAGCTTAATCAGCTTGCACATGCTGAACACATTAGGACCTTCCAGGGTTTTGTGTGCAGAATGGCTGGCCCTGTTTCACCAGGATTTTCTGAAAGAGGCCAGTCCCGCTCACATGCTGGTGAACGGGGAGCCTTAGTCAGAGCCACTGAAGGGTGCTCCAATGGAAGAGTGGCCAAGGGATGTCTGTCCCAAGAGGAAGGGGAGCAGGGAGAAAGAGAAAGAGGGACTTTGTTCCCTTCTACACCTAGAGGAGAGCCTGGGCACAGGTGGCAGGGAAGGGAAATGGAGCTCTGCATTTATCAGAAACCCATTTCTAGCAATACAATACATGGGAACCTTGTATTGAACGAGAAACCACTCTGAGCATCTCCTTCCTGACAGCAGGGAAAGGAATGGAGGGAATAACTTCTCAGCTCACTATTTCATGGCAGACTTCCTCCTTCTCTCCCTCCTTCCTGGTGCCTAATCTTTATTTACCATTGCCCATATATTTTAGGCTTCTGGCACCTCAAAGAAGTGTGTATTCAGTTCAAATTGGGGTGAGGGGCACTGGCTGAGTGCAACGTGACCTGGTGGACAGTCCCGTGGGACCAAGGGGTGCTTCCTTCCAGCTGTAGAGAAACAGGCAATAGGGAAGGAAACAGTGAGAGGGAAGAGGATGTTTGGATAAGGTAAGTATTAATCCACTAACTAAAAACAATAAGGATCCCTCATGCTAAATTTAAATGGAGATAGACAATGCTTTACTGTATTATTCTTTTGGAGAAATTAGGATAGCAGATCTCATACATCCTATTAGGTACAGAGTTTCCCAGCCAACTTGTATCTCCTTACCATGAAGGAATTTACATCAGCATCATGTGTTCATGACATACACAAAACTCTCTTTCAGCTGCCACATTATGTCATAGGCATGTAACTTCCACTGCCAAAACAGTGTAGGTACTTTTAGTCTGTGACTGTCCCAGCAGGATACAGTAATTAGTATGTTTTTTAGAATCATTGAATCACAGAATCGTTTAGGTTGGAAAAGATCCTTAAGATCATTGTCGTGGTTTAACCCCAGCCAGCAACCAAGCACCACACAGCCGCTTGCTCACCCTCCTCCCTGGTGGGATGGGGGAGAGAGTCGGGAGGGCAAAAGGAAGAAAACTTGCAGGTTGAGATA
>VZTL01059936.1:0-20995 GCA_013400535.1 Scopus umbretta
AACAGGTTAAGTTTCTGTTAGGGGACAGAATACCTGCTGCGAAGTAAAAATTATCTTTTGATTAAATCAGACATTACACTTTTGTTTAAAATTAAGAAGAGGGATAAACAGGAATTAAAAAATAGCTAAAGAAAACCACTAGATGCACATTCTGCCTTGACTGCTCAAAGTGCACTTTTATTTTTTCTTTTAAGACTAAATTTAGACTGACCAAGTCAACTTGCCTCAAAGGCTTCCCAGGCCTGCTTGCCTTGTAGATTTCCAGCTGCCGAACAAAAGTTAGTTCTGCATCATACAATACAACATATCTTGGTTCTACTTCATGCAGTACCCGCGTGAGCGCATAGGGATCACTGCAACCCTGCAATGGATGAATAATTGTGAGTGGGTTCTTGAAAATACCATAGTAACAATCTGAGGATAAGTTCATATGGAAATCTTCAGGAATGGTCTCTTCAATACCACTTTCTTGGCTACTGCTTAATTCTTTGTTATCTTCCACCTCTAACTCCTCTTTCTTTTCCTCCTCAGTTTTCCCCATCATTTGGATTATAGTCCGGTCTTGCTGCTTGTTGTTTTTATTTTGTTTTGAAGAAGCCACGAGTTTGGCTTTTTTGGCTTGAGGCCCGGTGTCTGGTCTGGCATTTCCTTTGGGCTTGACAGCTTTTCTGTCCTTAATCCACACTTCTCCAGCTTTCTCATCCTTTCCGAAGGTTTTGTTATATAGTCTTGTTAAAAAAACTTCTGCTCCAGCAATAATATACTCCCTGAGCTGTGCACAAGCTCGGTCATCACTGGCACAAATAAGCACTTGCCCTGCAGTCAAGAAACAATATCATGTTTATAATCTGTTATGCTGTACTACTTCTTACCCAGCTACAAGATGTCCCTTGAGCAAATTGTTTTTAAGGATCCTAGAAGCACACCTGCCTTTACATTTGGTTGTCACAGTTGCTTTGGACTTTCAGGGATTCTAAACTGCTTGATGTTTTGTACCAAGCAAGATTAGAGAAGGTTAATGAGAGTTCAGCATTCCTTATTCCTATACCATATCAATTAGTGAGGTTTTCCTTTTGACCATGTGAAACAAGGCAGATATAGCATGTATTGAAACATACTTGGACAACTACTTTTTTTTTTAATGTGGAATAAGACAGTATGTAATTTAGACCATTCCGATTTTCAGCCTTTGTTAGCTGTGTTAAAGACTCTTAAAAAAACCAAAAAAACAAACACCACGTTTCACACAGTATTATTGACATTTGTGGGCCCTGAATAACAATTCTCCACAAGCTGACTCAGACAAACTCCTACAACACTAGGTGAGAGAGCCAGCTCTTATCCAGAGTCAGAACACTGTGGGTGGGAGAAAAGAGCACTTTTTTACCCTTACGGTTTCCTAAAATAAAACTTGGTTTAATATAAGGGGATGAAAAGCCCTAAAATAGGAAAGGCAGCAAAGCAGTTAGTTAGAAACACACTTGCCTTCTACTCACTACCCCATGTAGGTGCATCTCCTGGAGAAGCAAATTTTCAGGTATGTGAGAAGAATATGTAAGATGGAAAGGGCATAAGATAGAACCCCCCCCTTTTTTTTTTTAACCTGAACTTGAGAACTGAGTGAATGATACCTTGATTATTATGAATTTCCATGTTATTAGTTTTATTTGGTTTGAGACTAAGGTATAAGTGAAATATTGAAATGTAAGTTCATTTTTTTTTTTAAATAATACAGATTCTTTCCTGAACAGTATTTCATAGTAACAAACAGCATTTCCATTTTAGAGCAAGAACTATATAGTTTACGTTAAACTACTTAGTTTTACATCGTTTATGTACATATGTACATAAACTCCGTGTCTTAACTCCACAAGTTATTAAATTTAAAACTAGCTCTTTAATAACTACAGTAAAGAGTTAGGTTCCTTCTCTCAAAAGTCAAGTAGAAGTAAAAGCTAGCTGTACTGTGAAAACTTACATCATTTAGTATTCTCTCACCTGGACCACCAAGGTCTTCACTGTTCTTATTCTCACTTTCAATCTCTTTCAATACTTCTCTCAAAGCTTCCCATTTTGGGTTACTCTCTAGAACCAATTCCCTTTTCAGTTCTGAAACAAAATAAGATTGAACACAGCAGCTCTTACAGCCAAAATATCCTTCAGAGCTTTAAATTAGTGGTTAGATGTCAATAGCGTGATGGTTGTTGGCAAATATGATATTCAACAGCCTACATATGCAACTTGTTATGCCGATGGGTTGAAGAACACTCTTACAGAAACATTTAAAAATGGGGATAAGTGCTTTAGTGAAGGAAAAAGTTAAAATATTCACTCATTCTTCAATTCTGAAACTTCTGAATATATTTTTGAATAAAAGCAACAGCAGCATCCTACCCCTTCACATAAAATAAAAACTATCAAGCTGAACACCAATGTAATTCAAGAACAATTCCATAAAAGCTCTCCCAATGATCAGCTGAGCAAGCTTAGAAGAACCCCTTCTTTCTTCGTGACTCTGTTTTATGTTGTTCATTACCTGCTTTTTGAACCAAGATTATGTCTCAACTTATCCCAGCTAACAGATTGGCATCTTGAGCTTAATCATGTAGGGAACCATAGCACAAGTAATAATATGCAGAGCATCTGAAATCGTGTGACACTCTCAAACTTAAAATTAGGAATGATCAGTACCGTTTTCCTTCTTTACATCACTTTTTTCAGGGACTTTGCCTTTCTGATTCAGTTTCTCATCTGCAATGCGATAAACTCTAGCTCGAGCATTTACAAACATTGAAGTACTGGAGTCAAGAAACAGCCAACCTAAAGAGGAAAAGAAAGCAGCAGTAGTTTGACAGTTGCAATGTGTATGTGTTTCAACCCTTTCCAGTAAAAGCCCCAAACTTCTCATCTGGAATACCTGCGCTACCTGCTTGCTATGTAATTACTAGCTTAATAAAAGACAGAAATGTGATGCAAATCTCACGCTGTTAAGTAACAGCAGTTAAGTGGGAAGATGAAAGCATTATCTGTCAATAAAAACCTACGTCCTTATGGCTGGTTATATAAAACCTAATTAGATACCTTTGTACGTTTGGGAATGTTAATTCAAAATATCAACATTTCACTGTTTCATGCATTAACTTGTATGGTTATTCAGTGTTTACCTGAATTCTCACCGAAAGCTTTTTCACTAGCCTTCAGTGACTCCAGAAGATTAAGGAAAGTGACACAATCATACTGAGTTAGATACAGTAGCAAAGTACGTAGTATCTTCAAATCCTGGACCAGAGATTTTGTCTTCGCTCCAAGCTGATGCCAGAGAGGATCTAAATAGTGACGTATTGTCTAGAAATATAAATTGGAAAGTTCAGGATGTCAAACATATAGTATACTAATCAAGATAAGAGTACACTTTTTTTCCGTTACAGGGGATGCCACTAGTTTCCCAAAGTTATTAAACATACCCAGCTGAAGATGTGATGGTGAGATATTTGTTTTGGTAAGTAATAACCTTTTGCAAAGCTAACATAATACAGATGCCTTTATGTAAAACATTTCAGCAATTAGCAGATGTATATCATTTAATGCTTTCAGTACATACTTTCCTTTCCATATAATAATAAAGTATGGTTAAAATAAATACCCCCCTCTCCCAACTTATTTTACTGGTACTGGCCTGTGCCTTTAGGATCTAGTATCCTTTACTTAGGTAAAGTGAAAAACATAATGCCATTTGATTTTCAAAATAAGATGAGTACCATGCAGATATGCAACCCACAGGGCATAAGAAAATATTTAAAGTACAGAAGGCCTCACATCAACATTAAATCCCAGGTAACAAATAACCGTGTTTCACTACGATGGTTACATTTATGATTTTACCCTACAGAAAACGTATGTACGTCAAACATTGCATATCTGCCAAAAGTAACAATGCACGCACAATTAACGGTTAAAAGATACAACATGCACGTGCATGTTATGTATTATATACAGTGCTTCTCCTAATAGGGAAAATAAAAAATACAAGCAGGAAATTCAAGAGAAAAAAAAAAAGAGGGGGGGAATAACTGTATACTTATCTCTAAAGTATTTTGAGCTGAAGTTGCAGCCATCTTTATAATAATAATAAAGTAATAATAACGGTAACAACAATAATAATAAACAACAACCAACCATGAATCAGGATGTTCTTACTGTAGGGACATTGGAAGTGAAGGAAGAACAATAATACCACTACACCAAAAACCCTACTGGCAACTATAACATCACCATTAACGTGAAAGGTTAATGCACGTTCTTTCCTTGTACCAGTAATAAACATGTCATGGCAGACTACTCAGCTGCTGCTGGTTATTTATTTTACAAATAATATTTCTGTTTGCATGGCAGACAGTTTGAAGATCTACATCCCTTTAGTTAGACACAGCAAAACAATCAAAATGGTTACCTTGTCAAAAGGTTTACCAATAGCATTTTCTAAAGATAGATCTTCTACTTCAAGAGCTGGATTATAACGTTTGAGTTCTCTCAGACATGCGTTCAAAATGTCCAGGATTGAAGTCTGGATAGCAAGCATAGCAGGGGTCATTGACACGTGTATTTCCACCACTTCAGGTTTATGCTTCTCTAAAAATGAGTTCACTGCTATATGAAATCTAAGAGGAAAACAGCTTATTAAGATTTACATGGATGGTTTGCTTGAACTACAATTATTCAAGTTTGTATAAACCACAATTACAATTGTTTTAAATGTAAACAGGCAAGTTAACTGCAAAAAATCAGTTTCTACAGATGTGAAGACTGCAATCTTAGGAACAGCCTCAGACAACCATCTATTCCACAATTATGACCATAGTCATTCTAGGCATGCAAGCCTATAGTGCTGGTGAATGATCCACGGACAATTTCTGCACTAGGTTCTACATCATTATTACACGTAACAAATATTAAAGTAAACCCAAAAAAAGGTCATATGGGAGAAACTGGAATGGGCTCATAAATCCTTTGGAATCACAGGGATCCACTAGCAGATTCTGTGACATTCCTAGCCTCTGATTATAAGCTGCAGGTCCCTGTTAGAACACTGCCCCTGTAGCCAATCCGGCTGTACAGGTATATAGGCGCTAGCTGATTTTTACTAACAGAACGAGGCTCAGAGAACGCCATGTCTCCTGACCTCTGAAACTCAGTGGGCATCTCCCTTACTGCATGCTGCACCTCCGGGTCTTTTCATGGTTCAGAAGCCAAGGAAGAAAATTTAGAGAGCTTCTATTCAACCTTTCCTATCCTAGTTATGTCCATTTCTACCTTGTGATACTAAAATAAAGACTGTTAAAGAGCTTACAATGCAGAGTAACACTACATGAAGATGGAGTGAAACACACTCCAGACTGGACTAAAGGAACAAACGGGCAGACGACCTGCCAAGGCAAGAGCATTGCATGGGTAATTAGCTGAAGTGCCCAGTTCCATTTGTGGCTCTGCTTCTGACAGACTTAATGAATGTTACAAACTTGCCAATTTGGTTTCTATCAGTCATCAAGAAATATTCTTCACACACAACATACATGTCAAAAGATTAAAAAAATCAGACATGTAAAAAGAGATCCATGGAGTTTCATCACAGTTGGAAGCAAATACCTCCACGGACAGCAGAACTGAGAGACTGTATTCCTGTTACTTCATACCTTAAATAATCTGCTTAGTAAATGAAGTTTTTCTTAAGCTGTTAAGAATGTCACTTTCTGCTGTGACTTCTATTGGCTACAAAGACAGCTATACCTTATGCTTCATCCCCTTATAGATTTAATTTGGGTCTATTTTCAAAAATACCTACAGAAATTTAGCATCTTTAAGACCACTTCTGTCAAAAACTGACTGAAATTTGTTTGGGAATACAAGAGGGAATACAGATTAGCAATGTGACTGCATACACCTCATTTCCTTAGGAACCCATTGTAACATCCTTCATCTTTTTTTTTTAATTTTTAACTCTCCAGTGAAGTAACGAGGTGCCTTACCTTGGCCACAGATAAAGTTTCCTGACAAAAAGATTTCTCATCACTCTTTCCACGTGGCAAAAGCCAGTGTTAAATGCAACCGCATTATCTGTGAAAGCTTTAATGAAGCCTTGCTTGTTCTTCTGGCGATAAAGTCGCAAGATAAATGCTTCCTGACAGGACTCAATGATTCTGTGCGCTTTGTATACCAAAATGCCTGGCAAAATAAAAGGCTTTCAGGTTACAAAAAAGCAAAGAAAGGCCCAAGTTCGTATAGATTTTTCTTCAAAACTGTCTTATTCTGTTAACATTTTTTCTTAAATAAAGGACAATAGGAATTTAAATCTTATAAAGTTTCAAAGCAAGCAATTCCTCAGTTTCAGTACCATGGAATCCCCAAATAACAGAACTGGGTTAATGAAAAAAGCTTGTGCTTGAGTGGCAGGACTTACTAGCTTAGAAAATTCTTTTCCCCAAAGGGAAAACTTGAGCTTTTTAAAGGTGAGTAAAAGTGAGTACAAGACATAACACACTATTACAACAAAGCAAGATTGGTATGTTGAAGATTGCGATATTTGAATTATTTTGTTAGAGAAGTTCTGGAATTACAGACTTGTCAAGTGTGTTTCATTGGTAACAGTTCAGGTGTTTACATAATCAAAGAACTTCTGAAATAATTTATTTTGTTTCCCCCCCTTCTGATATTCATACTTGAGGACAGAAAGTACCACCGACTGTATGAGTGCAGCACCAGTTTTCTTCATGGCTGTGGGTGTATTAGGAAAAAAAGATTTATTGTGCACATTTTAGTACAGAGAAGTAAAACAATAGCTTAACAACATTAAGCGTTTGAGGTGAATACTTCCAGGATTTACACTTCTGTTAAAACTGAGGCTTATTTTTTCTCACGCTTACTTGTGTTAAATAGCATGTGACATTTTTTCACTCTCCCCCTAGTGAAGTGAGGCCTATGTGGTACTTTTCTCTGATCACAGCTTCCAGTAGAATAATAAATGTCCTAAAACGGCAGCAAATGACATCAAACATTACAGGTTTTACCTTGCATCCTACATAAGCTGACAAACTTGAAGCACATTTAATTTCTGTTAGAAGTTTCTTCAACTCAGCACCCAGCCGTTGATTTTAATATGCCTTTGCTTTGTAAATGCAAAAGCATCTATAAGAAAAAAACTTCTATGTAACTGGTAGCCGTTCATGATCAAGTCATGCAATAATCCACTAAAAGGTATTTATCTAAATATTCTTACATCTCTCCTATGAAGCAAATTTCTCAGGACATAATAATGATTGTACTCATTTCTGAACATCTCCCAGTTTGTCAAGATGTGACTCTGGAAGGACATTACAGGAGACACAGAATTTGTAACAGGCCAGTAAGACTATGTGTTTATCATAATAACTTCCTACTTTTATAATAACTTTCCTACTGTTTCTATGCTTATGAAGTGAGTTCATACCGCTGTGTAAGCCTTGGTAGAAAAAACTTGCTGCTGTTTACTACACCATTTGTTTCAGTTTTACCAAGCTATTAAGTACATCATTTCTATTTGGCCAAAACCACCAGGAATAATTCTTCTTTACTGCAGTGATAATTTCTCATCTTCATTTTAGCTGAATTTACGAGTTCATCAGATGTTAATTAACATGTGATTCTACACTGATTTTATAAGCAACATTTATAACACCTAGAAACACTTCACTGATTTTTTTGCTATGTTGACTCCTGAAGAAACACCATCACAAGTTTTTGTCATACAATTTCACACACAAATACACGTTTCCGACAGAACCACGTGTTACCTAATTTTTAAACGGAGCAGCCAGCCTACCAAGGCTGCTGTCACGCTGACCTCTAGCGGCAATGCAAAAACTATAACAACGCTGTGTCATTTTAAGATAGGACTTTTAAAAATCTTTAGTGTATTTTGTCTTTTCATACTGACAAAGTCCAAAGGTGTGTTTTCTTTCTTCCCCCCCCTCCCCCCCTCCTTCTTTGGTAGGGCAGAAAGGTAGAGAGTCAAGGGGAAGAAGAGAAATTTAAGTTGGTTGCCAAGAAAATACGTTCACTTTTTTTTTTTAACCTAGAAATGTAAGAATTGACAAATCTGGCATCCTTTGGCTCCAACATAAAACTGTTCAAAATGTTTTACAGATCAGGGCTTGTCATACATTGACTAAAAGGAAGGGGATACAGCTTCTGAAGCAAACTTACATTCTTCTAAGCATTCAATATTCAGTTATGTTTAGCCATTAAGATATTAATGTTTAGATAACTGTAAAATATTCTTATATTCCTGGCTCTTATATATCTATTTTACTAGCTCTCCAGGCTGTAACAGAGTTCCCAGCTTAGACAAGAACATAAAAACAAAGGTGGTTTGGGGGAGAAAGGGAACAGAACTTAAGAGGAAAGAGATAACTGTAACATCTTTCATGTACAACTTCTCTATAACAACAGAAAAGTCACAAGGTATTCCCAAAATCTTTACAATGATAGTAACAGCATTACTTCATCATACTGCTATTTAGACAGTACCTAAGGTGTGTCAAGACAAAGATTAGTAAGGTATTGCTATTTTATGATGGGAAAAGTCATCAGGAGTAATTTATTAGTGCAAAAAATAGGTAGTGTGCATGGTTGATAAAACATGACGTGTGGAATCTGTTTTAATTATAGGCTATTTCATCATAAGCCAGTGACCTATAGACCATGGGACACTATTTCATCAAGTGCAATCAATTATTCTTCTTTGAAAGCTAGTCTGAATTTTGTTTCTTATGTCAATGGCATAGTTTAACTGCTGATTTGTTTTCCAGCCACTTACTGATATCAGGAAGCCATACAAATGCATGATTCCGTACCTAAAAATAACGTGGATGTTTTCAAATTGTAAGGCAAACAAGTTTGTAGCACAGTAAACCATTAAAAAAGTAAAGAACGAACTACATATTTGCTCCTTTTACCTCAGTCTTTGTGGAAAAAAGGGAATAATTCTTCAGTCTCAATACCGGTTAGTAGAACTCTTCACAGAGAATTAAGCTTTACATATTTTCAAACAGAACAGTCGTACCTTTATTTCATTAAACGCTTACCAGTAATGAGGTTTGCAGGAATTCTGTCAGTAAGGAAATCTACCACAAGGATTCGACTTGTTGCAAAGATGACTCCTCCTTGTGTGTAAAATTCATATCGAGTATTATTTGTAATTTCATTGGTAACACGTCGAGGAATATGAACAACTCCATCTGACCTCAGCTGATCAATAAAATACTCCTAAACCAAATACAATAAAAACACAAGACATCATTGTGGTAACTGATGAAATGAATGCAAAAACCCCTCGATTATACATTTTGAGGAGCTGTCCAAAACCAATTAAAAGCATGATAGTATAACATACTACCTAAGGAAGTCAGAATTATCATGAATTTTTTCTTCTTAGATATACTTTGTACAGTTTCAAACTCACCCAGGTGATTTAAAGATCCATGTATTTTCAGTAGTACTTAGACAATACTTAGACAACAAGCAACTGACCTTCAAGGAGCTTACATTCTCTTCTACTTTAATAGCTCCTTTTGAGAAAATAGGCAGTTTTAATACAAACTTAGGAATAGAGAATTGGGAAGAGATCGTATTTTAAATCTATCGCCTGCTACTAAAGACAACTACAGCAGGTAGCTCATATACATCAAGCTTAGTCTTATGAACTACAGCTGTGATACCCATCTGCGGTCACCACGAAAAACCCCCAGAGCATCACCGTCCTGAGGGGGGGGAAATCTCCCTGGTTCCGCAGAAAAAGAGAGTGGTGTTTTTTGTACAAGTAGGGACAAATCTGTCACCTAGTTTCACCGCTTTCTGCTCACCGGCTACCTGCAGATTTCTGCCATTTACAAGTTATATGCACAAGCTTATTTTAGCTGTTGTTACTATTCTTAGGTCTCCATCGTGCTGCGCGAGTGCAAATTCGGACCTTGGTTTGCTCCCGAGGGCGCCTGGTCCGACCGCTTCTCCCCAGGAAGGGCTAAGGCCGGGGCCGAGGGCGCAGCCTGGCCGCTCCCCGCGCTGCCGCCTCCCCTCCCCTCCCCTCTCCCCGCCGGCCCACGCACCCACCCGCCGGCCCGCAGCCCTCCGCTCGGAGGCCCCGGGNGGCGGGCGGCGGCGGCCCGCCTGCCCTGCGAGCTGCCCCGGGGGCTGCGCTTGAGCCGAGCTGAAGGCCCCTCTCCTCCTCGCGGGGTGGGGGGGCGCAGTGTGCCGAGTGTAAATATGAGATAGGGGGTCTTTTCCTTTTCCATGATAAATTGTTTGTTACTAATTGCTTGCATTGCTTAAGCAGCAAATTCAAGCTTGGCTGAAGCGCAGCCTGCATTCCTCACCCAAGGCATCAGGACCTCAGCATTTTCCTGGTACCTCGTTTTGCAGCGTCCCTCCCTCAGCCAGCGCGGAGGACGCTGCTTGCTCCCGAGGCTGAGGCACTCTTCAGAGCCGCTTTCAGAAGCGGCTGAAAATGAAGGGCGCTCCGCAGAGCTGCCCCGCAAATTCAGCTGGGTGAAGGGCGGGTGAACTTGTCTCCAGCCCCTCTTAAAATACGTAGTTTTCCTGGGCATATTGCCGGGGAGGTGGATGCCACTTCAGCCGGGTCAGGGCCACCCTCAGAAAGGGAGGGGGAAGGCTGCCAGCTTTTTTTGCAGGGTTATTGGGAAGAGGGACAGCGTACGGCCACCTCCTTCCGTGATGTGGGTGTGTAGAAGACGTTCCATATCTCTTCTATTTGCACTGGGTATTAATTCCCATTATTTCCCCCAATATTGTCTTCTTTTGGTAAAATGCCATTATCAGGGCATCCAGTCAACTGTCTAACACATGCAAATAAATACTTTCAGTTCTTTGTTTCGCCCTGTCACATGTTGGCAGGTGCAGTGGTGTTTCTTTCGTTTTCTGGGTTTTTTTCCAAGTAAGGGAAAATAAAGTCTACAGCTGCTAACATGTTCTTTTACTGCATACTTATTCAAGTTGACAGTATTAATGAAGATGCACTTTACAATGCATTATTTCTAAATTTGCCACACGGTCAGGATTATGCTGTAGTCTCTTTTAAATTAGTATAGGAAATTTAAAAATTCTAATATATATATTTACATTATTAAATTCAGTACAGAGACTCAGGGCAAAGTAGAAAAAAAGTCTTTACAAACTGGCAAAAATTAATAATGGGAACTATTCTTGATTTTTCTCATACACGTGTCATATTTCTGAAATTTTATGCTGATACCGGAACAATTTTTTCCAGGAAGACCTCTTCCGTGATCTTCGCAGGCACAGAGGGGAGGCTGACAGGTCGGTAGTTCCCAGGGTCCTCCTTTCTTGCCTTTTTAAAAATGGGCACAATGTTTCCCTTCTTCCAGCCACCAGGGACTTCACCTGACTGCCACGACTTTTCAAATATTATGGAGAGTGGCTTGGCAACTACGTCAGCCGATTCCCTCAGGACTCTAGGACGCGTCTCATCAGGTCCCATAGACTTATGTATGTTCAGGTTCCTCAGGTGGTCAAGAACCAATTACAGTATGCCATAGAACTGGCCATATAATTCAGGAACCAGCCATTTTCTTCGCCTACCGTTTCCTACATGAATTAGAAATAATATGTTTTCTAATGGTCCAAATAAAATATTTCAGGCACCTCTGTAGTCTTGATTTTGTTTTGTACTATATGTATGTTTATATTTTATATATCTTCATATTTTTTTTACTTTGGCTAAATATAGTATTAATGTAAAATTGTTGTGAAATGTGCTTCTTGTGCTTATATATTTATTAACCAGTAGAGGGCTGTCATTTGTTACCTTAGAAGAGCAGAACTCAGGCCTACATCTTGCAATTCATTTTTGTGTAATTTTTCTTTGTGAATTAGAGTAATATTAAAAAGTATTTGTAAAAACACAAGAAAAAACTTGTATAGGAACAGGTAAATGAAATTTGTCTAAGTATTAGCTGATTTAGATAGGATGTAATTTTTAAATTGGGAATAATAGCCTGGGAGAATGATATTCAGGGCCGTACATGCTAATACGTTTCTGTATTCAGCAATGAAGGCTTGCTTTTCATTTTAAACATATTAAAACTTGTTTTATATATGTGTATGTAATAAACATTTTGAGTAACTTTAGGAGTTTCATTCCATATAAAATTATAAACAAACACAAATTATAGGCTACTTTCAAGCTGATTGATTGTATAAGATGGCCAGTACAGCCCATTATCAACCTCTCAAGAAAGGTATTTACCTGCATGTTTTAAAAAGGCATTAACAGACCTGTTTACTTCATCACATTAACACTATATGAAAGGCAGGTTAATTGTATGGTCATGCAATAGAACAAGTCCCTGGAGGGGGGACTATCATTTAGATCACTCATTATTTGGATCAACAACATTAATCTTCTCTTTAAGATATGCTTTTGACAACTAATTTATTTTTTTTTTTTTTAGATTGTAATTCTGACAAGTTAATCATTACTAGGGAAGAGAAAAGTGGGGGAAACCATGACTAAGTCATTAATCTGCCCATCTGTGTAATGACAACAGTCTTTTCTGAAAACTCGTAACAGTTCTTGTGCATCATATTAGTAAACTTTTGTTACTGATAATGTAAGGATCAGAAGAGGACTCCCTTTTAGAAGAAAATGAGTACTTAGATAACTTATGCAAAGCTTATAGTCTTTCTAAAACATCAACATTTTATTTTGTCTTCCATCCTATCTTTGTATTTAAGTAAAACTCAGTATTTTAATCTGTGAAAATGTGGTGAGATTCCCTACTCTGTGGATTTTTTATTGTGTCTTTGGCCTGGTTTGTTGTTTGGATTTTAGCCTGATCAACCCCATTATCTACAGAGAAAAATCCCTAACTGATTTAGGAGATATTTTAAACCTCAGTTGTGTTAACCATCTATGACGACTAGGGCCAATTTCTTTGAAATGTCCTAAAAATTCTCATGTTTTGCCATTTGCCACGGAGCCAATTTTATAATACATAAAATCTACTATATTAACCTCAAATCCTATATACATTTTGGTTCATTATCTCTGATTAGATTTATCAGCATACTAGTTTCTAAACTCATTAGCTGATGAATCTGAAGAGATTAACATCCATAGTCCTGTTGTTAGAGTTATCTTGCATCATTATATCATAGACTATGTATTTATTCTTTTTCATACCTTTAGTAAAAACAAAGACCTGTTGGAGCTTATAGTTAAAAGATTAGACTGCTGATGTGAAATTGTCTGAATTAATGCACAGTTTCGTTATCCAGGTTCCCAAGGAAAAGTATTTGTTTTTTTAAAATAAGAACAAACTTCTTTTCTAAGAAAAAGAGCAAAAATAGAAATACCGATATTTATCTGTGGGTATAAAGATACATTGGAAATTGTAAAAACATGTTCCATAATTTGGAAATGTTTTTATAAACCATCTTTTAGCCACATCTATTCACATTCTTACAATATTTAGTTCTGAGGTGGGCACTTTCTATAATTTGTAATTGGCTGAAATAGATTTTTCTCCAGCAGTCTACGTACAAAACATTCTTTACAGGTTAAAAAATATTTATGTTTTAAAGGAAAACCTAATTATTCTTTTTCAAGGAAGCTATTGTAAAAATTAAATGTGACATGCTTTTGCTGGGTTAAAAATGAACTCCAATTAAAGAATTGATTTGGGCTATGGTCTGATGGATAGGGAACATTAGTAAGGGAAAGGTAAGTTCTCATCCTACAGTGGCTCTGCACAGACCATAAGACCCTGCAATTCCTAACTCCTTCACTTTCATTTCCCACTTAGGGATAATTGCCATACAAGTAACAGCAAGTGTGTTCAGTGTACTTTGTCTCAAGTAAACTCAAAATTAAACTTAAGCAGCTGTTAATGATTTCCGCAGTATTTTTCCTCCACAATTACAAAACTAGGTTAAAAACTTTTAAAGATATTTACAGTTCATACTTAAGTACCCTGAACAACCTTAATTTTATTTTTTTCCCCTCTACTTGTGCATCTTAAATAATTTACGTGGTGACCATGTAGAATTTCCACTTTAATAGTTTCGAGATGTAAAAGTCATGAAATACAATGAGGTTTCTTTATTGTAGCAATATATACAAATGACAGATAGATGAAGTGTTTTAACACATTACTTCTGTTCCAGTCTATCATACATTTCTAAGGGACATGGTCATATTCACTCAGAGATGTTTAGCTGTTCATTTAATAGAAGTACTTTTACAAATTAACTGCTTTGTTATTAACAAAAGAAGCAGTGGTAGATGATGCAATGGGGAATGTTGCAACACAGATGTATATAGACAGTATTACATATGAGTAAACATCTGCACTGTTGTGATCAGTGTAGATTTGTAGCAGTGGCAACGCAAATCTGGTTTTGTGATTTTAGTTGAAGATTTTCTGTTTCCTGACCCTAAGTGAAAAAATGTTGGTGAAAAACATCATGTTCTGAGCACTACTAGAAGTGTTTTTTTTGTGAAAAGAAGTGATCTTGCAAAGTTATTACTTAAAAATCGTTCCTCTGAACTGCAGATGTGTAACCTAAGTTGTTGGAACATGTAGTTCAATGAGTATTTATTTATCCTTCTGATACCAACAGAATAGTTACAGAATTTAGGGATTAGAACTGGAGCTTTATGAAAATATAAATTACTCTCACTCACAAACCAAATATTCTGTCAAGTTGTTACTTTGCTAAAGAGTTTGCAGAAGATCTCATAGAGAAAAATGTGTAAGATAAGATTGATGCGACATTCTGAAGAGCATGCTTTTTAGGCACCAGGAAAACATACACAGTTAAGGAGCTAATTTACACCTCAGCCTGTTATTCTCATCAGCCCATGTTGAGAAAGGAGCGATGTATTTTTCCTTCCGAAGCATATTTGCTTTTGTGGGTAAATCAGATTTAGTCGATGTTTTTAAAGCTGTATTCCAAACCCAGTGTTTGCTGCGTAAGTGAACAAGATAACTTTGTATATAGAGCAACAACATTGCTCTAGTAGTGTACTGTGGGTAAAACAAACAAGAGACAAAATAGTGATTGTTCCTAAAATTCACTGATAAAATATTGTTACCTTACGATTATTATGAAGTATCGGTTTTATACAGACATTTTCCTGAGGCATAACATCAAACTTACTGTTTCTCCAATACAAAAGTAGTTTAGCAAGGAAATGTACTAACATGACCATTAAAAAGTGTTTCATATTAATTTGAAAATTGTACATATGGTATTAATATCATTTTATGTGATAGAAATTTCTAAATAGAGTGTTGTAGCCTATTATTGAAACAGGATATTGCTGCTAATGTAGGATCACATTTGTAATAATTTACTTAACACTTCAATAACTGAAGGCAACAGCCGTTTCTTCACTGAAGGAATATTCTGATTTTCTCTGCGGGGCAGATTCATACCTCTATAACTTCTCCTTGACTTTTAAAGAGAACGTATAGTTAACATAAAGCAAACTTCCCTGATATATGGAACTTTCCATTCCTCTAAGCATTTGGTTATAGAATACATGCAGCAAAGACAGCAATTGCAGCATTTTTACACTGTTGTACAATGTTTTGTTTATGCACTTCGTGAATCAGTAGATATATTCAGGGGAATTGGAGGGTTAAAACCTGAGTTGACCAAATCCACAATGAATAGAATTTAGTGCTATCCAGACATGGCCAGCAACCAAGCAGAGGAAACCAGGACTCAAATTTCAGGCTTGATCTACTCAAATTTGCACCATCAATTCATGCCTTGCCCAGTGATGTCAACTCTCCTACCACACACTATGTAAGCGTGACTGTTCAAGGCAGCCAGGAAAATTTTCTAGGAAGAGAGACTTAGATTTCTTCACAAAGGAAAAGGCTCATCCCTGCTTCTACTACGCCAAGTAAAACAGGACTTGTAAGTAAATAACATGGTCATCTGCCTAGCTGATATATTCCAGCGAGGTAAAGAGGATGGTTAACTGCCTATAGGAAAGAAAAACTAAGTGTCTGACTGAAAATATGATGTAGAGAAGCTCTACAGTACAATGTCACGATTTTCTTAGAATGTTTTCATTCTGGGCAGTTTAAAGTGAGAAATAATGCTACCTCCTATCAGTGTTATATTATTCCAAAGGAAATAGTTCAGGAACTGTAATACTTTCTCTTCATTTTATTTCAGTAATTGTTGGCTTTTACATCCTAGTTTGAATGTGTCACATTTCTCAGAAACATATCAAGAAAATTAAACTCCTCTGTAGTAAATAGTATCTTGAACATCTCTGGAGTGTTTATAAGCTTGAATGAATTTCCTGGGATTTATCACGCAATACAGAAATCAAAATTGGAATTACACCTTTACTCACATTTCAAATCAATACATCTTTTCTACTCGTTACTTTCAGTAACTGTATCTGAATTATTGCACCTCTCAGATTTCTGTCTTAGTAAGAAAGTATTATGAATGTATGATCTGTTCTATTTTTAATGATGTTTTAAATTCAATTTAAAGTAGAGAGAAAACTGTTGGCTTACATTCTTCAGAGCCTGTAGGAAACCTCTAATTACGAAGCAGCAATAATCATTTCATAGTTAAGACTGAAGCTGCCTTCTTATTTTAGACCTGAATAGTAAATTGTCTTTACTGAGCTCCAAGAGTTCTTTGAATCACTTTTAAACTTTGCATGCTGCATTTTATCCTGGAGTGTATGTTTCTAGGGAGTTTGTAGGTTAGTCAGATAAAATGTTTTACAAATATAACACTCAAAAATCTCATCTGACTGTTGAACATTTTCTTAAATCCTTGAAAGTGTGAGGCCTACAGATGTTCTAATCATTTAATTCTTTTCGTGCAAAGAAAACAAGTATATTGTTTTAGAGATATAATCTTTGTAAGTCAATGAGGAATTATACAAATAAAAAAATCTCATTATCTGTGAGACTTGAAAAAAGACTCAAACCACTTTCAGCCAGGAAAGCGAAGAGAATTCTAAACATGCAAGACCATGTAAGTAAAGATAATATAGATATAAAAGATGTATGGATTAAATGATTCCTTATAATAATGCAGTTTAAACCTGCAGCATAAGCAAAATAAAGCACAGACAGAACTAAAGCTACATAGGGTTTTGTTAAAGCAGTCTGCAGAGGGCGGGGGCAAGTCGCTGAGAAGGAAACCCCAACATTTTCAGATCCAGATGTATGGACAATATATCAGATAAAGTACGAAACTAACCCTAATGCTGGCACAAGATCAAGTTAATAACTACGTTTTTTTCTTTGATGGGAGTACACATGTCTTGCAATTTTCTCTTTTAGTTTTTTGGGTGCTGCAATGTAGAAAGCTCCAGTGGTTATTTCCTGAATCTTGGGTTTGAATAGAAATACGTTCTATGTAGAAAGATATGTGCTTCTAGAAATCTCATCATATATTGACTCATTCTTTCAGATTCTCCATTGCTGTCTTTCCCTCTTCAACTCCCAGTATCTTGGGTATTCTCCTCTGTCATCCCAGAACTTCATGCCGTAATCCCAGTCTGCCTTTCCTGTGCATTTCCTATGATTGCTTCCGTCTGATTTTTTTTCCTTATGCAAGAGGCTTACTTAAATGTATTAATTTGTTTGGATGAAAAAAGTATTTTTATTAATCACAGTGAAGTCAGTGCCAGAGTCAAAAGGTTCGGAGTTTTTATTCTGTTAGTCTAAGAAGAATAAACACTACATGTTTATTTCCTTTTAGATATTTTGACCAATACCATTTTTTTATACATTAGTGGCTAACTTTGATGATGATACCCAGTGAAGGATTTTAAAGAAGCAAAATCAATATCCTTGCTATTATCGGTGTTACAATTTTTTATGTTTTATAAACAAACATTTTTTTCTGAAATAACTTTAAGAACCAACATTATTTTGGCTTGCACGCAAGTGTGTTTAATTGTGTGTGTGACTTGCTCTATATTTTGTTCACTTTTTATCCTGAAAGCCCAGGGTGTAGTTCGGCAGTATGATAAATCTAGCTTTACATCTGGCAATAGCTATAAAAAAAGGCTGTGATCATATGACACAATCATCTGTAAGGTTCACATCCTGCCAGTTCACATTGCCATGCATATGATTTTTTTACACGGCTTTGGTTTAGCAGCAATTTAAGATTTATTAATATTTTTGAGATAGATCACAGAATTAGGTTGTATAATTCTTAACTGCACTTAAGCACCAGACAACTTAACACAGTGACTCAGTGGAATTTGTTACAGCCAAAATAGTGACAGTTAAAGACTCGAGAATGGCAAGGGTCACCTGAAACTTACAGCAGGGTTGCACTCACAGATGGGGTTTAAATCAGATCACATGCAGACAGACAGACCGACCAACAGCTTTAAATCAAATTGCGCACACAGACAGACAGACAAACAGTTCTGAGTCAAATTGCACACACGCACATGCAGATGTTAACCTGTGATTAAAATTTCCCTTTTCATGAGTTCATGAATTACACACTTTTATGTGCCAGCATTCATCAACAGGCGGTCGGTGACCCTTGGGACATCAGGCCTTTGAATCCTCGCAAAACTGTCAACAGACAGTCCTTCAATCCTCACAAAATCTACCCTGAAAAAGGCGTCCCAGCTCAGGGGGAGATACTGGGTCACACAGCCTGCTGCAGTCCTGGGGAGCTCAAAAGGTCTCCCTTTTGGGTCGCTATTTATAGGATATCGGGATGATTGGCTGTGGTCGGTATTTTACACTCTGGCCACAACTTGTGCTGAGTCGTTCTGGTACACAGTTCAGGCAGCAGGTGTCCCAGGGGTGGACAGTGCTTGACACCCAAGTTGCTGCACTTATGGCCAAGCTAAGAGCACAACAGGCTTATCCTGAGACCTCAGAGTGCTCCTGATTCAGGCATCAGATGGCCTGGGGGGCTGCATCACCACACACACTTGGAAAAAAAATGTTGATGGATTAATACTAAACCAAATGACATTATGTGAGAATAGTTATGCCTTCTGATTATCAGAATAATGCTAGCATAAAATTTTCATCCTATGCTTTGCTTGACAAAATGTGGTTATTTACTCACATCTCACTGGACTTTTGACTGGTTGTAATGTGGAAAATGGGTCATCTCTGAATCCTTGACCCTGTTACCCATTTTGATCCTATTAGCAGTTGTCTTGGAGCTTGAAAATGAATGACATTGCTTGAATAGAGTTACCCATTTTCGGGTTTCCCCACATTTCTGATAGAGAGGGAGGTGAAAATTATGATTACTTGAATAGACTAAGGAAACAGTATGATTTTTCTGCAATAACTGTAGTGATTCTGCTAGCCCTCAGTGCTACTTAAGCAACTATTTGGGAAACCTAGGCAGAAAACAATACCAAAGAGCTCATCCACATAAATATCCTCCAGAAAGAACCTGGAAGATGGGAGAACGTGAAGGCTTTTCCTACATGGTGGTTTAATTTTCTCTAGAATTTTGAACTTCAAAGTCTTAGGCAGTATTACAATTTCTTTTGCTGTCATTGTATCATGATTTGCCTCTGGTGCTTTGAGTCAAAGATTGAATTACCAGAGATGGTTTTCACAGCAATTACAACTATTTGAATATGCATGGAACTGCTTTCTCATTGTCTCAATTTTTTTACAAGGATTTTTATATACCAGATGAATGGTGCAAGTTATAACTTTATGAAGGAGGATTTGTTGAGTTTTCTTGGGAAGGGAGCGGCTATCTTAATCGTGGCTTTACTGTGTTTGCCAAAACCATAGTGAATAATTTGGCAGTTTAAAAAAAATACCATTGTCATTGCTCCACATTCGTGGCTTAATGGAACATGTATGCACACCAGAGCCATTTCAGTTCACAGGGCATTGTCTTCATGCAGATAGATCATAGTTTAAGCTAAGAGTGGTTGAGATGTGTGGACATGATTAATTTTGCTCGCTCTTCTTCAGAGTGGAGTCAAATGGAATAAGTAGTGTCATATCTTGTCAGATTACATCTGTAAAATCCTTTATTTTGTGTTTGTACGCTAACAGAAGAGGATCAAGTGCTGTTTGGGATCTTTGAACTCTACTGCGCTGTGAAAAGCAAGTACTGATAAGTAGATTTGGTCCAGTTCTGTGCTGCCTGTTGCCCTTGAATAATCTATTGACAGGATTTCCAAGTTATGACAAAATTCTCATTATGGCTCCTATATACGTATGACTTTCTAAATTATACTGTAGTGGTATAGCAACAATTAATTGTTCTGCACAGTAACTTTTACAAAGAAGAAAAGCACACTTAATTTGTAAGTTAAATTAATTCAGCTTTGGGAAGCGCCCAGTTATTCACCAGGAAGTAAGGAAAACAAGAACAGAAGAGCATGTGTCATACATGGAAACTATTAGAGTTCTTTATCAGAAATAAATGTCTGTCTTGAATCTTCTCACACTTTGTCAAATTTAATTCAGTGGATTAGTTGTTGTATTACTTGCTATTTCCTGGCAGATCTTCTACTGCGGGATCTCTCTTAGTTCCCCATGATCTTATATTTTGTCCTCTCTTTCCTTGCCAAGCCTCTATTGACACTCGATTTGTGGTTTCTCCTAACAAAAGTAGCCGTATAACTTTATTCTAGAGAGTTACATCTTACATCTGATTATTTGCTGTTTGGTTTGCGTCAAGTTCTTTTGTACTCATACAGCCAAAAAATAGCGAGCTACGCAGATTTGTTATGAAGTAAAATGTCTGACTATATAGTTTCACAGATGGAACGGTGCTAGTTTCGCGGTGGATGTGCTACTAAAACTAAAAAGGAACAGCATGAAAAACATTTTATCTGTAAGCTAAGATTCTCATTGAAATGTCAGTATTTGGTATAAAAAAAAAGCTGATTGAATGTTTAAGGTGTTTGTTAAGAAATAAA
>VZTL01059938.1:5114-30131 GCA_013400535.1 Scopus umbretta
GGGGGGAGCGCGGAGGGAAACATTACCACTTCTTTCCAGGTGTTTAAGTGTTAACGGGCAATCATTTCTTTTTAAAGTGTCCTGAAAGTTAAAATACATTAATTACCCAGTATTATTTGAGAAGGTCCTGGGCTGACATGGCCCAGATTTGAGGGGAAATGGAAAAATCGCAGTGTGCTGTGAAAGCTGTGCTCCACCCAGTTGTACCGAGAGGCAGGACAAGTTTCCTTCCCACTCCCCTGGATGAGCTCTAGCAGATCCCTTAGCTGCTTGGGAGATGCCCATTGTTGGAAATAGCTGTAAAGATAACAGGAAAAATCACGCGTCCGGACGGAGGCTGCCTGACCTCCATCACTCTGTACTGCTTCGCACGCTATTTCATTTACCTGTCGATATTCCCTGGGCTCCTCCCTCTGCGCGCGTATGGACTTTGTAATTAGACTAAGATCAAAGGCTGGACCGCTCCTGCACCTGAAGTGACAGGACTGAGCAGTGGCACTGCTCAGACTCTGACCACGCACGAGAGCGGAGGAAATGCGATTTGTCTTTTCAAGAACCCCATGAGCTAAAATAGGCTGTTGAGCTGATAGGAAGCAGAGACTCCAGCTACAGTTTTCTTCCTCAGCATGTGATAAACCCAGTGTGCCATCTCAACACATACTTGTGAGAAGAATGGAAAGGGATGGAGGATCTACTGTCTACGTGAGAAAACAAAAATGCGTTCTTAACAATTAAGAAGGAGACAGTGCTGCTTGGCATCCACACCTATAGTAAGTGCACTTGCTGGAAATATTTGCAGTCTGCTCCTGCAAAATGTATTGTGTACCTTTATAACAATAACAACGCAGTTCTTGGCTCCTGTGATTTGGAGCCAAGCAAAGGCTCCGGGTGTCCGGGGTGCTCACGCTCTGGAGAAATGCCTGCGCCTAACGCTGGTCCCACCATCCTAAACGGCACAGCAAACCAAGCAGCCCACCAACCACCTCTCTGCCACGCAGTTGCCTCTGAACTATTTTTATGAAGACTTTTACACTTTTGAGGGGCACGCAGTGAAGGCAGGGATACACTCCAGCTCTACTTTTGGCTGGGGCAGCCGGAGATAAGAGCTCATATCCCTGGCAGCCACCCAAAATGGCATGAGCACAATCACATGATGGTGAAACAAACCCTGGCCGTGGCTATGACAGCCGCGTACCCCCCGCCTCCTCGCCTTTGGCGCTACGCACAACGTAGCTGTCGTTGATGCACAGGCAAAAAAAAAAAAACCCTAGCGGATATGTTGTATATGAGGTAGAGAATCAGGTCCTAGGGAGCCCTAAAAAAAGTCACAGGCAGCGTGGGGAAAGATAAACAGGGAATGATAAGTCACAATATAAAAACTAAGGCGCACCCAAAAATTAGCAGGTGGCAAAATTAAGATAAACAGGAAGAGATTTTTTTTTCCGCCCCACATAATATACTGAAACCATAAGGTTATTACTGCTATATAGTAATATGGTAATTTACGTAAGTATAACAAAACCATCGACCTGACACGTGAAGTCAGAAGCACAGCTTTTTTTAAGAAAGGGATGAGACACGCTTATGAAAAATAGGGCCGATGGTGTCTACTGTAGAAAGTAGCCTGGCTATAACTTTCAGCTCAGTAAGCTCTTAAGCCTCTGGCTGTTGGAAAGGCATCTGTGGGGAAGGATGTTCTGTTTCTTATCTCCTTCCCTTGCTACTTCCCACTGACAGACACTGGATGCTGGGCTAGACAGACCTCATACTATGGCAAGTCTTTTGGCTGTGTAACTCTTAGCATTTATATAGAGCTCATGTCCCTAAAGCACAGAATGTTTTATTAGTTATGAACTCATTTAGGTCAAGCATACATAGTTCTGTGTTGGAATTATTAAGCAGATACTGCTGAAAACATTATTTCATCAATGGCCCAACCTTGCAAGTGCTTCTGTGCGTGCTTATGTTAAATATTACTTCTGCGAACGGTCTCTGCTTTTTTTTGTGATTTAACATTTTGCCAAAGTTGAGCGAGAAAAATGTTACTGTTTGTAAATAGTAGTGTCTGGTATGCCAAATACATGCCCAAAGCTGAAGGCAGTTTAAGGACTGAATCAAACAATGTCTATAGTGCAAAACATCTAGTACTTCACAGGTCTTCGCCTGTGCCAACGGCAGAGGCAGGTTGGGGGTCACCACACACTCCCTAAATTAAGAATAAATATTTAGGATGACTGATTCACACAAGTTTGGACAATGCAAAAGAAATGAAAAATGAAGTTCTGCATAAAAGCAGAGAAAAATTAGAAGACAACCCCCCCTCCGTTTCTGCGTATGTGAAGACTACTCCCTTTCTCGTGTTCCCATGAAATCCTTTCACTAGTTACCATTAGCCACTATGGATATGCACAGGGTTTTCCCATTAATGCTGCTGAAGTTTCCAAGTGTCATTTTACAAAAGTTAGAGGAACCTCCCACTTCTTCCCTCCGCAATTTACAGTTGGAAGTAACACCACCCAAGCGCCCAGCCTGGACTTTGAAGTTAAATTAGAAGATGCTGTAAACTGTGTTCACAGGAGCGGCAAGAGAGAAGATGTGACTCAGACCATGTGAGTCACACTGGGTCTCTCGTTCTCCCCCTGCTACTGATGGAAGGAAATTCTGACAGCCGTGGCTAGCCCAGCTGCGCTGGCCGGAGAGGTGGGGGAGTGAAACTGAGCCCACTCCAGGGTTTTTTTTTTTTAACCCTCCATCTTTGGATCCAGTCCCACTCTCTATCCCAAAGCAGACTGAACTGGACCCAAGCTACTGCTGATCTGAGTTTTCCTGACTCATTTTTTTTTACGAGATTGCCATCATCAGTTTCAAGCTTCTGTAGGAATCTGGTGCTATGCTTAAAGTTACCCTCACATTTAGAAAAGTTTTTTTTTCCAAATATCAATCCCTTCTTGCTGTAGGGCAAGTCTATCAGAGCACAGCCATTTCCACTAGACATAAAAGTGGATGTTCCCTCCTCTTTGATCTGCGTGCCTAACAATTAGCAGCAGCTGTTGATTACCTTCTTGAATTGAAGCTTCAGGTAACCAGGACAGGAAAAATAAGACCAGTTTTCATGTATCTTTGCTTTTCTTTTTTTGTGGTGCACAATCCAAAGCAAAAATCAGCCCACAGTGCTTCCATGTGCAGACTGCAGCTGCATGCCGTGACTTGCCTCCATATCTTCAGTCTTAAACAATAAGGTTTAAAAAAAGAAAATTGCTTACCAGAAGTAATTCTTGTAGCTTTACTGCAACTTGAATCACACAGAGGGGAAAAAAAAAAGTGAAGTATTTACCTGTGACTCACCTGCCACTCTTTGCATTTCTACAAGCCAGCATGTGCCTCCACACATGCTTAGTCTAGGTGTTTACTCTAATACCCTTTAAGTGGCTTGGATACTAGTGGACCGTAGCCCATGTGCTACAGTCATCTACAAAGCATCTACAGGGCAGAGACACAGCAGAAATAGCATCCTGCCCAGACTGCCAGCCCACAAAGAGACAAGCTTTTAATGCTTCTTTAACAGTAATGAGAGTTTTGCCACAAGCAGTAACGGTTTCCACATGCCAGGACCTAAGTACTTTCATATCCTCATTAGTTATCAGCAGATAGGCCACTAAAACAGGTCAAGATTTGATATCCACTGGAGGTTAGACTCTGAGCAACTCAGAGATTTGATAGCACATCCAGAAGGATCTGCAGGTACTTCTAGCGCCTCCTTCCAGCCGCCTGCCCCCCAAAATAACAGAGATCACACCTACACTCCCAAACCATGGTATCATTCTCCCTGTCCATCCCACCTCCCAGGCAGCCAGGAGCCCAGACTGACCTCCCTTTCCTGCATCCAGCCCAGGTGCCACAAAGAGGGAACAAGCCAAAAGTCTTTTTATCCCCTGGAGACTGCTGAAGGATCCCTCCCTTCCCACAGCTCCCCTCGCCCTGCAGGGCAGGTGGTGGGGCTGCCCCTCTCCATGCAGATGTTTCCAGTTGGCAGCGTGGCCACAGCTGGGAAGAGGCCGAGGTCTCTGTGAACTCTGTCCAGGTTGCTGCCACTTCTGGTGTTTGTGATCCTGTCACAAGTACACTTTCTGCAGTGGCGGCTGACAATTTAGGACCAGTATTTTACAAAAAAGTAGCGAGTTAGGACTTGCGTAAATGAGTGAAGACCTGCAGTTGTAACAGTACCAGATTGTAGTGTAACAGCACAGAATCTGCACTAATATTTGGATAATATTACACACGATCAGATGTCTGCTTTTTCAGAATTTAATTACTATACTGCAAGTCTCAATGGTCTACAGACAGCAATTATTTCCCAGATAGCATTCAAATATTATAAGGTCTTTCTATGGACATCAGACGATCGTGGTGAAATTACGCATATGACTATCACTGAATTGTGGATTTAAATTCCGCACTTTTATATACTCAGTTACAACTGCTGGTAACAGGTGATTGCTACTTTTTTGGTGTGCTTGTTTGGTTTTTGTTTTGTTTTGGTTTGTTTTTTAACTGGTTACATTATCTATTTTAATATCCACAATTTATCTCCAGGGTGTTTGTGATTTAAACATGTGAATCGTGAATTCAGTCAGGACTCCCTGGAAACAAGGGAACAATGAACTGAGAAACCAGCCCAGGGCTGTGAGTCAATAACTAGTTCAGAGAGGTTCACCAATATTTTCCAAAACATGGATATCCAAGGACCTGCAGGAGAAACTTTGAGGATGACAAGCTGGTTAAAGAAACAGTTGTGTTCACTTTTCCAGCCTCAAACCTCTGCGTTTCTGCAGGACAGGTATTGAAAGAAAGAACAAAAGAACGAAAGAAAGAATGAAAGAACGAAAGAACGAAAGAACGAACAAATATTTTGAAGAAGAATGTTTTAATATGCAATCATGCACCTGGGACAGGGTATGCAGACCTTAGCAAGACAGAGCATCACCTGCAATAGATGAGCACTGGTCTTGGTAATCAGGTATGGTTGTATGCTCATGTACATGTTTTTGAATATCAAATGGATCCGAGAAAGAATATAGGCATTTTTACATTGTGCTTTGATTCTATATAAATAAAATAATGCAGCCGTGATTGTTTCCTGGCCAGCTTGCACACTATGTACTTTTCAGCAACGTATCTGTGAACGTCACCAGCTTGTCTCTAGCCAGCGGGGTAATTCAGAGTAACAAAGCCACGCCAGTTGTTATTATACACAAACACACCAGCAAAATGCATTTCTTGCAGCACATAGCGCACGCTGATGTTTTCACAGCAAGTAACTGACAGTGGGTTCGGTGTGTTCCCGCAGCCCAGGTCTGCTTTCTTCAAAGCATCGCCCACGTAAGCCGGGGTGGGAAGTCAGGCAAAGCAGGAGGGGACGACAAAACCAAGGCGATGCAAAAGCCTATAGCCGTGGGCTAGGCTGAGTGAGAGGAGGAGAGGGCTGGACAAGAAGGGATAAAAATCTTTGATAAAACAAGTTTGAAAACTCATGGTGTCTTATTCGGTGTGACTAAGCCAAGGTAGAGCTTCTCCCATTAGCTGTGGCCGCATGTCAGGGTAGGTGTGACACGCAGACCATTTCTTCAACTTTAATGTTAGCTTCTCCACCTAATCTTAATAAATCTCTTTAATTGCACCACTTGGGAGTTAATCTGTCATTTGAGAATTTTTTGCAGCTCACCCTCAATACTGTCAAACAGACATCTATCTGCAAGAAAAGAAGAAACTACTACTTTTGTCAGGATTGTGATCCACGAGGTACCAGATTAAGGAGTTTTCTTTCAGAGGTGAGCTGCCTTTCAGGAGAACTCAAATCACAGCAGCCTCTTGCTAACCACAGATGAAAACTGAGTGGTTTAAGAAGTTCTGTGTGTATTGTTTATGTAGATCAAAGTGGGCAATAGATACATTCATGCAAATTTCTGGTGATTCATATTCTTCTCAAAATCAGCTCTTGAATATTCTCTTTCAAAACATAGGAAAAACAGCTCTTAAAATTTGCTGGATTCTTGTATTATGCTGGTTGGCACCCACCCAGCCCATGTCTGGTCACTGCTTTTCTAATAACTTGATGCCGTAGCCTGGTAGTTCTTTTTCAGCTGCTGGGTTGCTGACATGCTTCGTCCTACGCTCCTAAGTTACAACAGACATGCTGGATGCAATTTTCTGCCATTAACCAGGACCACAGCAAAATATGTGCTTGGCGACACGCCCGCTGACCCACATCCATCTGTGTTCATTCTGGGACTGAAACCCATGGGGTTTTTTCCCATTCTGTGTTGCTGCACAAGAATAAAGGGGAGATCTGGTCATTAGTCACCACATACGTAACTTTTTTTTTCTGTGACGAAATCAGCTCTTCCAATGATAAAATAAAACCAAGAGACCTATACTCAGTTCTTTTATCTTAACAGCAGGTTGAATTCCTATGGGAAGATGCCAACACCTATACCGAAGATGAGGATATCGAAAGCTATGAAATGACGTACTCGGCACAAAGTCTGAAGGGGGATCAGTGACAGAGTAAGAGACCTTCCAGGGGCTAATTCTACACCAACTCCTTTTTCACATGTATAACCTACACACCCAACAACCCACACACCTTAAAAGAATAGTACTTGAAAACAAGTCCTCAGACACCTTTCACCATCAGATACTAAAGAGTATTATTTAATTATTGATTCTATGCATAGGAACAATAATCCTGAACCAAATAAAGAGAAGAAATCTCAATGTTCTTTTTGAATATTTGTTTCAAAAAGAACAAATATTGTTTTGTTGTACTGTTGTTTTGTTGTACTGTTGTACTGTTGTTTTGTTGTATTGTTAAACAATACACTTACTGCAAACTTATAAATACCTTTAATTTGTCAGTGGTTTTGGTAACATCTGGAAATATGTATAAACAATTCTGAAAAACTACAAGCTAAAAATCTGGTTTCAATTCTTAAAAACACTTTTTAATTTTTTTTTCCTCTGCCCTAGTTTTCATACCTTTATCAGGTATAGTTATTTAAGTTCATCTCCATGAATCTTGTGTCTTAAAAGACTCAGACGCAACTGATCTTTATCATGTTCTTTTAAACACAAGGGGGCACCAACAAGCTAGTGGAGCAAGACAGAAACTGTTCATATGCAGTAAATCAGAAAAAAGCTGTTACAACTCTTGATAGTCTTCTCAAGTGAGATCGATTTTGAAAATAAAGGAAAGCAATGCAATGCTTTATCATTCCTTCATCTGAAATGACTGGGAAAGTAATCCCTGGCACGCACATGTTATGCTGCCTCATTTCTTTCATTAGATTGGATTTGGATTATTTCCAACTGCAGATGGTTCTGTAGGAAGGTGGAATCCTGTTTCTTTGGCTTTATAAAGAGGGAATCCAGCTTCTAAGTAAAAAAAACCCCAAATATCCCCCAAAATGCAAAGCTGAGCCAAAGGAGCATTAGCTTTTTTAAAAAATAGAAATATCAGTGATGTTTGTGTTACTCAACTTTCCAGTCCCCTTTTGATTTCTTTGTATTTCCATAATAAAGCTGACTAAAAAGGAAGCCTTGAAATATAAATTAAGATATGAAAGTTCTTAATGTAGCACGATCCCATCTATTGAAGTATGCACATCTGCATGTACAAACAAGTGGGATTTGTCCCAGTGCAGAGGGTGAGCACGAGACCCAACACCACGTAAATCCTGAGAGCAGAGCTGTGGTGTGACGGAAGGGCAATCTAAACCCTGCTTGCTTGCCTTTCTAAATGCTGAATTTCTGCTGTGCTCTTCCAGTCCTGTTGCAAGATCCTGTGTCAGGTTGTAAGGTTACATACGTGAAAGATCAGTTGCTGTTCATTTTCCCACTGTTGCTCATAAAAGACAGGTAAATTCAAAGGAACATGATGTTTTCATGCAATGAATGAAAGCCAGTCACTTGTGGGACTTCAGTGAATGGTTTTGACAGGGTACTTTTCTTTTTAACTTTTCCATTTTTCTCTTCTTTGACTTCAGACACTGCAGGTTTCCTCCCTAGGTGTTTCCTGCTTTCTTAGGTGCACTCACACTCTTCCTGGATTTTTTATGTTCTTCTAATTCCCAAGGTAATTACCCATCTAACCCTTCCCTCTTCCCAGCCTAAACAAACATTGGCAGAACTCGTTTTCAAAGGAATTAACACTTTCCAGGTGAACATGAGGTCTCAAAGGAGACTCCCCTAACTGAGACCTCATTTAGGTGGGACCCTCAGGTCAGCAGGTAACAATCACAAGGAGGAAATATGTTTTTTGCAAGTGCTAAACCATTTTCACTCATTTAAAATCACAGCTGAGCCCTGCACAACCCTGTACAGAGTTAAAATGGCTTAGCAATGTAGTCATACCGTACACAGGATGATTATACCATTCATACGATGATGATCCAAGTATGAAAGTTTCAAGCTTCTATTATTCTGCTTGGGAAAATGGTTCTACAATGACACAGATTTCACTGGTAAGATTTTCCTGATAATTTACCATGTTTGGACCCGCACAGAATTGCTTTTCCCATTCTCTGTGTTCATATAGGCTATGAACTGCCCATTCACTGTTGTGTTCATCTGTCTGCCACATTTGGGAAGGATTTATTAGTGGATTTCAAATAATGAAGCCTGCAGATGGGATAGCCTCTACTATCAATGTATCTGTCCCAGAACAAAGACAGAGGTGGCTGTGCAGAACCAAAGGCAGACGGTCTCTGGGGAGCTTGGGGAGACCAGGAGCAGGGCACCGCTGGATTAGAAGTCCCTCTGCGTTAATTGTGTGGAGGTCTAACCTTGACTGCTGTGTAATTACAGCGCTTAGTTTCTTTGCTCAGATACTCTCTGTATCTGTAGACATGAAAATACAATTGCTTGTAGCCGTGAAAATACTGTTTCTTATTTCTGACCTATATAATGGAGGTAGAACTGCTAATTAATGGTTTCCAGATTGAGAAAACTCTTTTGGCTTTGTAAATAGATATATGTTGAAGATGTAGTCTTTAAACTCATCATAAACTCCGAAGTATCCTGTGACTTAAAAAAGTTTTTGTGGATAAAACACAGAAGAGGGAGTCAAGAGATGTGAGTCTGTTTCACACCATTAACTGCCTTGCTTGTGAATAGGAGTCAGCTAACTTGCCTGTGCTTTAGTTCTCACGTGTAAATGTTTACCTTATACATTACTGACAACAGGCCCAGTTACAAGGGAAAAAAAAAGACCATCACTCCTGCAAACCTGAGACCAAAGCCTGGCTTTTCCAACCTTCGCAATAGTTGCTTCCAACTGCAGTTACCAGCCCTTGAGATCAGGGAAGTCTCTGGCTTAGTAAGTTTGTAGGTGTGCAAGAGGGGCTTTTTCTTCTAGTCACTTAACCTTAAATAGTTGTTTGGGTGGAGTAGAGGAGAGCAGGTCAGTTTAGGAATATCCAACTGTTGCCTAAGCCAAGTTTTTCTCCCTTTCTTTTTACTTAATACCAAAAGCACTAGTGTTTTTGCTTGCATTATGCCACATGTCTCCAACTATGTTTATGGTACAGGCATTTGTGTGTGTGTGTGTGTGTGCTAGTAGCAGTGTTAATTCCTGCACTTGCTCGGGTTTTGCTTGTGCTGAACTGCCCAACATTGCTTCAAGCAGAAGTGTTCTTTTATGCTGCTGGAACATTTGACAGTCAGCTCGTTCACTACATTGCCAACTGAGCATCATCACCTGATGCTTTTGTTCAGGGTTTCAGTAATCAATATTCACGGACATCCTCCTGGTTTTCTTACTTTTCATGAGTCATTATTCCTACAGTTGATTTCATGTTTACCTCCTCTTTTTCCCCTAGATAAAAACATTTGATTCTTTTTGCCTTCCTTTCATTTATGCTCTTGCCTTCTTTTATCTACAGATATTTTACGTGTGTGCCCTAGACTTCTGGGATGCCTTTGATAGATGCCTTATATTAAACATGACCGCAGCACACATCTCTGCAGCGTATCCAAACAATATACAATACAAGTGACAACACCAGGGAAGCTGGCCAAGGATACCAGAGCAATCTCTATCATTGCAAAAACTATCCTGGAATTTTTAACATTCACATAAAACATCTGTTTCTCATCCATGCAAGGTACTTAATATATCTTCCTCAGACATATGAATCAACTCTTTGGGGATATAGATACATTGTTTTAGGGAAGCAAGGTAGTCCATACATGATAATGAAATTATACAGTGATTAAGGTTCCACATGAATAAAGTTTGGTGTCAACACTGGCTTAATCCATCCCTCTGCCTGTACATGCTGGCCTTTTATTACTGCATGCACTCCTCCCCATGCACTATGGCCCTGCAAGCACGTGAAAAACTACTCAGGTAACTTGGGGTGGAGGGTAGGAAAAAAAAGTTTAGTTTTGGTTTGGTTTTGGTTGAATCAGTTCCTCAAACCATTTCACAACACGACAGCACACATGCCGCTGATGGTCCAGAGCAGGAGGCAGCTTTGAAATGGGGGAAGAGCTAAGGGCTACTTACAACATCCTAATTAGCCATGCTGCTGAATGTGGCACTACAGCCTGAACTGCGGTCAGTCATAGAAAACTTAGAAAATGCCCCACTGTGAATAGTGGAACTTCTAACATCATGGATGTCAAGCCTGATAAAATTTCATTTCAGGCAGCAATGCAAACTTCCGGAACTTTATTTCATTCGCTTTGTCAACTATGACATATAATGTTTCAATCAACCTGAAAGAAAGTGTTCTTTCCAAAGCATGGAACTTTCCTGCAGACAGGAAATTCTTTTACTAACCAACCAAGTAGAAATAAAGTCAAGTGATGAATACAAGCTGGTTTTCTTGCTGTTACATTTAAATTTCCATCCAAGACAACTGAAAAAATTGAAAGAGGCTCTTGAGCTGATAGAGATAACACTGCCAAAGCAATGTACCTTAACCTTTCCAAACCCCAAAACTCAAACTCAGACGTAAAGCTTTCCAGCCATAGGGCTCTTTCATATCTGTGCTGTGCACGTTTGCTGCAGATTTCCCCTTTGTTTTGCACACTGAATTTGTATTGATGACAAAAGCAGCTTTGACCTGCAAAGCTGAATTTTATTCATGAGCTCTAGAGCTGTAGTTTAAAAGGAATCAGTGTTTCCTGAATGCATTTGGCTCGTGCAAAACTCAAAAGCAGCTAGAGATCTCTGATGTGCTAGATAATAAAATACACCAAGGAATCAGAAAAAGATAACTAACCTGAATACAGAAATGCACAGAGCTCACATAACTCATACACATCCATACATTCATCCCTCCTCCCCGCTTCCTACCCTCTGTATTTGGCACCAGTGCACAGGCATCCATTTCCAGTGACAGAGGCAAGAGTTGCCTCCTCTTCAAGTGGCTCTGTTTCAGTGGCACACCATGCTAGAAACAAAAAGAAGTAGTAATAAACAGGTACTCCTTGCCCTTCAAAGAACCTGGCTGGGAAAAAAGGGAGGTGCAGGTGGTAGTTTCAGCATTCTGAGGGCTTTGCTGTTATTGAACATCAAACACTCAGCCCACGACAGAAACCTGACCTGGCAGAACTGTACCACCATCACCTTCAGCACTTCAAAGGTTTAGAAGTTATAATATCTCTCGTGATTTTTGTCAGGATTGAGAAAGATACCCTTTCATCCTAAATGCACTTCATTGCCCTTGTTTCTGGGGAGTGAAAACCCACTGACTTAAATTTTCTGTTCAGAACATAAAGCAAACTAGTAGCAGGGAACAAATCCTGAGGATGTGTTTCATCTGCTTCGGCCTGGGTCTGATGCCAAGAAAAACCTCCAGCAAGATGAAAGGGTAACCAGCACCGGATAGGACTGGCATCACAACCAGGAGAGCCCAAGGTAGCTCTGTTAAATAGCTACTGGACTTGCAGGGTGAAAAAAATGTGGGAAACAAAAAATGTTTAATGAGGTCTACGTGGTCTGAATCTGCCTCCTTTCACTGGGTAATCAAAAGCAACTCTGGTTAAGTCAATAAAGTTACAATGGTAAGTGGGAGTAGTAGCAAATGTTTGGTCATTAAAGAGCCTTAGGGTGATGTCAGACAATATAATGTTTAAGTTTTGATAAGAGGCTAAAGCAACAGTTTGAGAGTCGTCTAGTGTAGGGCTTAAGTATTTATACATCTTTTATTAACATTCATTTTATAATTACCAGAATGTTATTGTGCCAGATGTATATTTATAAACACAGATTCACTACAGCACCGACTTTATTTATGTGATAAATATTGACGTGTTTGCCTTAGGAAATGATCTCTTTTACTTGGGTGTCTTTAATTAGTTCCGCTTTCTGTCATTCTCTGGAATTGATTTTTGCATATTTACTGTTTCTGAACTGTGTGTACAATCCTTACATAAATGCCAGAACTTGGGTGATATGTTCTTCATCTCTGAAGCTTTGTTCAAGTGTTTTGAAAAGTGAAAAATGGAGGTTTCTATAAATCTGTCAGAGAATCGTGGCCAGTTCGTTTTTTTTTTTCCCTTTTTGAAAGTTGAAGAAACTTGGAAATGGGCAGGAAAAGTTTAAATGTGTTTTCTTTAACAGTTTGAAACATCGTATTTCATGTTGCTATTATAAACAGTGAAATGCCCTATTGCCTTATTTGGTTAAAAAAGCAGACAAGCTATATGCAGTGGGTATTCTGCCTTAAAGACCTTTTTTTACAACAATTATTAATTACAGTGCATGATAGTTGGCATACCATATTGGTGCTACTGAGCTGAGAAGCCAAATATTGAAAGTTTCTGTTTGAAGGTTCAGTTCATAACCCCTCTGTTTGGATTAAGAGGAGAATGTTTGTGTGATTTTTTTTGCAAAAACTTGAGCTTCCAATGTTTAATGGAAGTGGTATTATAACACAGGCCATGTCTCCAAAGTCATCTGAAAATGAACAGCAAAACAGTTTTAAATGCAAACATATGTTTCATAAACTTTGGTTTATTTGACTTTTTTTTTTTTAATGAGGAGATGAATTTTACAGCTGAGAAAGTAGAAATTAGACAGTATTATGTTCAACAAGCATTCCATCCTGAGCTTTTTTTAAGCTTTGTAACCAAGATTTCTATTTGTCTTAGATTATGCAATATTCAGTGACTGGAAGTCTAGTTTGTGTAAGAATTTCCACATTGCTTTGCATCCCATTTTCCAGGTTGGTTACCTGTTGCAATCTATGCCTAAACACAGATGTAGCATTTAAAAGCTCTGTCCTGATCGACAGTGTTCAGACATGAATCACCACGTAACTTCCCAGCACATTTAATTGGCATTAAATGCCAATACATGAATGGCATTTATTCAAGAGGAAGAAGTGATCTCACAAGACACATGTCAATGCTTGCCCATGTGTTGGGTGGCAAGTCTGGTTGCTAGAGGTGTTCAACTGCAAAAAAAGTATGACTATCTTTATATGAACATATCATAAATGTTTTAAATGTAAAAGTGGAATAAAAGAAACAACTGTGGCGGGTTGAGGAGAGAGAATTTACCCAATAAGACTTTGCTCATTCAGGATTGATATAAAGCACAGTGTTCGAGGTGCTGTAAAAATGCACCAGCATGATATTCACTGGAGTTTTACAGCACAAAATGGTAGGGGCCTACCTCTACAAATGCTCTGTGAAAGGAGAAAGTTCACAATCTTTGGATCCCCGCACTAAGGCACTGGCCTCTGAGCTTTACTCCCCTTCTTCCCCTCACAGATGATCTGGGATCACACCAAATGCTATACAACGAACAGCTGTTCTGGCATGCTCTGACCAGGTGAAAGACTGTCTCTTCCCTTGAAATTCATGGGTATTTTCCTGTTTTAGGTAGGGGGTCAAGTCTGCCAAGAGATTGTTAATACTTGATGTTACCTGGCTCTGTAGGTGCCTGTGTTACTACTACCAGGCAAGTATTCAAGATGGTTATGTAAAACAGCAACAACCTTAAAAAGAAATAGAAATACTATTTACCTTTTTGAAAATTTTATATTCAGCATCGTTTTTCCCAGTTCAACTACAGTAATAAAGGGAGCCCAATGATTTTAACTTGCTTTAATTCTTCTTGCCTACTTGCAGGCATGAGAAAACATGTCTATAACATAAACCTCCGGGTCACCTGTCTATTAGTATAAATCTGAACTCCAAACTCTGACCTAAATGCAAGCACTAAAGAGTGGTTTTGTTTCATTTCAGAATGATTTTTCAGTTTTGCTTCTGAAAAAAAGGGTCACTGAAATATAATTATTTTATGTGGAGACGTGTAGTACAGAAGCTAATCCCATCCTTGCTAAATTCTAACGCAAAGAACAGGAATATTTGAATTCAGGTGCAAAACCTGAAGTGTGGGTACGTCTTCCTCTAGGATTTGTGCCCATTACATTATAAGATTCAATCCAAATTGCCTACCCAAGGCCCTTGCAACCTCTGGCTTGATCGCTGGGGCAGGCATTAGAGCATATCATGTATGGAGCATCTCACTGCAACATTTCCCCTCGCTCGGCAAGAGGGCTAGCAAAGTAGCTGTCTCTTGCTCCTGCTTAGTCCTCAAAGAAGACATTAAGCAGTACCTAACCCAGCATGTCCCTCACTTGGGAGAGGATTTCACTTCATCAAGACTCCTGAATTGCTGTCCATTTGTCAACTTTTCCAATAACTGGAAGTGTATGCAGCGAGAGAGTCCTGTGTGAAAGGCAACAGCAGGAGTCACCGAACCCTCACCCTTGTGTGAAAACTGGAACGCTTATAGGGCAAGTACCAAGCAAAATATTAGATTGTGCTTCTGCTTTGAATGTCTGGAAAAGCATCGGCTTCTCACTGTGTGTGTGTGTGTGTGTGTGTAAAATCACTTTTCATCTATTAGCAGCAGATTTTACCATTCATTGCTACTGCCAAATTTGAACAACGATTAAAACTAAAATATTGAGCTAGAATCTGTCCGTACGTTGCACATAATCAGCAGAATGGTCTGCTATATGTATGAGTACACTTCACATTAATAGAGTTCCACGTGTTAATGAGATTAAGAAATATCACTGAAGGGATTGGGCAAACCGGCAAATCTGTTGTTTCTTGTGAGGTTGTGCAATTAGAAATGAATTCAGTCTCATTCTTAGATCTCAGACTGAGATTGAAAGGTCTGCAAAGGAAGGAAAAAAAACTATTGACAATCAGCCCAATGCAATATGAGCTCTTACAGTCATGTAGCTGAAGAAAATTACAACTGAAATTTAGTGGAATGAATAAAACCTTCCAGACACAAAACTAAGGTACCCCAAGACTCACAACGTATACTCATCCACAAAGTGGGGCTGTTTTCCAAGATAGCATTTACTCAGCACCAGTCTCTAAGTTTCATTATGCAAAATCCAAACCTCATAAAATAGAAATAAAATCAGATTAAGTAGATAGCATTTTTCTCTGCTTCTCTTGATTTGGATTATGTATCTCCAGCAAGATGGTCTTAAATTTTTAATATACACAACAGCTGTTCCAGAATTAGTAGAGGAGAGAATAGCTGAATGGAAAGAAAATGTTATCAAGTGAGTAGAGCTAATGAAGACAATTCTGAATACGTCCTGACAGCAGTGTTTCTGGCTTCTGAGAATCTGAAGGGTCTTGTTTCTGGGATGTCAAGTCACAGCAAGGGAGTTGCCGAAAATAAAACATAATTTAAGAATAAATATAAATCCTATCTAGTTTAGAAGAACTCGTCATAGGGTAACAGTTTCCCACAGGCTTGAATACAGTTAGGGAAATGGTCCTTCTAAGGACATTTCCGTTCTGGAGGAATCCCCTTTCAAAACTTCAACATGTTATTACAGAGTCACTATCTCCAGCTGCCAAAAAGAGTCCTATGAGAAAAGTACTACCCTGACATTTCCTTCTGAGGTCTCTTCTTTCTCATTTTCCTTCTGGAGGGCTTCTGCCTGGGAGTGTGAGTCAGTGGCAATAGTGGGATTCATCACATCACAGACTCTGATCCAGTGTATAGAAATACATCTTCCCAGTGGGAGAAGAGTGTACAGTGGAGTATGTTTTATAATATACACACATGCTCACTGACATGCATATAAAGGCACACAGAGCTATGTATGCAAGACATGTTCCCTGCACTTTGTTTGGAAGATTGTGTCATTTAGGATGGTCATCAGCTCCTTTGGAAATCATCAGGAGCTGGGGTGACATGCGAAGAAGCTTTGCTGTCTATGTAGGTGAATTTTACTCTCGTCGTAGAGAGCTCCACCACACCAGGGGAAGACTTCCTGCATCATTCTACCCGAAGACATTTTTGTATGTTATTCACAGCAGTTGATATGGAGGAGTTGCTCTTGAGAGTCCAGGAGTATTTCTAAAGTCAATGCAAGCTATAGGCTTCACTGACCAATTGCAAGACCTTTAACCAAGGGCATTAAAATATCGCTTATTTGTTTTCATGAGTTCTATCAATGTAAGATGTGCTGTGCTTTGAAAACACCTGGGTTGGAGGAAACAGTGCATATGAAGGACTTGCATTACAGTGTAATTAGGTCTGAATTAAAGTAATTTAATTTTTATGAAGTAGTTCTAAAATATTATCAGTATTGAGAATGAAACTGCAAGGAACCTGGCCTTTTTTGTACACAGACTACTCAAGATTCTTATGCTTGTCTCAAAGTGCTAGTCCATGGGAGTTTCCATGTCTTGATTCTCAAAGGAATCCTAAAAGTACAGCAAAAGTTGCAGGGAAAAGGAGAGCAGGGTAGCACTCAGAGGACCCAGATTCTGTTATTCACGTAATGTATGACCTTTGGTATCTCTCTGTGCCTATATCTTTTTCTATTCTTGGTCTGCTTAGATTGTACCTTCTTAGAAACAGTAATCATATTCAAGCATTATCATTACTGTACTTCAGTAAAACTATTATTAATTTAAAAAAAGGAGTTGGGGGACTAATAGAAGCTTTGGACCAGGACTCAGTAAAACTGAGTTCACTTCTCAGGTCCGGCAGAGGGTTCCTATGTGAATTTAAACATGTCTTTCCCTGTGCTTCCATTCCCTATCTGTAAAATAAAGCAGTTTTGCTTCCTTTCCATGTCTTGCCTAGTTGTATTATAGTTCTGTAGTGCATGGACATCTTCCAAAACATACATATCTACATACAGTACGTAGCAAAATGGGACCTCAGGCAATGTCTCTAGCATAAGACAGTATTATATCTACATCTTTCACATAAAGTTTTGCCTGGTGTTGAAGAGCTACCGTATATGCCACAATGGTTCACACTTTTTTTCTAAGCCTGGAAGACAAATCCGCTTTTTTAAATTTTTAGAATTCAAAACCAAATTCAGATTATTGTGTGGTTCACCAACTCTTCTAAACTTTTTTGTAAGCCTGGATTTTTATATAGTGTGAAAATGTGGAACTAGGTAAGCTTAATCTTAAAATTAAAAATTAAAATATATTAGTGTTGTCAGAACTGTTGCCCAAGTATGGATTTCTTTATTTAATCCCTGTTGTTCGGTCTAAAAGTTGGCACCGTCATTGTTATAGACATACCAAGGTAGGCAGAAGGAGATGCTGGCATTGTGTCTTTTCTTAAATCATCCCATAAATACAGATGTATTTACCCCACAGTCGATCCTATTGCTCATAAGCAGAAATTGGGATTCAACAAATCTAATAGCAAACTCTTACACAGAAAAATGAAGTTCGAAGCTTAGGTGGCAGTTATTGTTCCCTCTTCTCCGCATTTTCTGTGCCTTACTAATTACCCTTCTTTTCCCACTGCAGAGACACCTCCTTTTAAGTGTGTTTCCCTAAGGAAATGAGAATGTGTATCTACTTAATTTAAAAAGACTGAATATAACCATGTTTTGGAAATTTTTTAATCTGATGATGAGCTGCAGTCCTTCTCACTATGCTGCAGACACCATACCAAAACAAACAAAGTATTTGGTAACACTCTTTGCTCTCCAAGTGGATTTGCACTCCTCGGAGGACTAATGCACTAAAGTAGAAGGCATAAACATAGGCTGCAGACACCTTTGGTGAGAGTCTACGGATTTCAGTTGAATCACACCAGGGAAAAACGTATGGGGGCAAATCCAACTCCTTTCCTTTCTGTGGGCATTTCAGTTACTAAGTAGAGGTGCCAAGTACCTTCTCCTCTGAGAGCCTACAAGACATGACACTTGGAGCTTATCTGCTGGCAGAGGGGGACATTTGTTTTCCTTATTTCACATACAACCAGCTCTACATTATCATTTTCACTCTTTACAGTAAATAACTGTTCCGAAATGCAGACACTAGAAGAAGAAATCTGTATTTTCAGACAGCTGCTCTTAAACCCAGCCTAGCATCCTTTCTGCTCACTAGATTCTTACCTTATCTTCTGCCTTGCTCCTTTGAACTGCAGCCAAATTTGCATTCAATAAGAAACTAAGGAATTCTTGTTTGTTTGTTTTAAATAAGGCCTGCTATTAAAATGGAAGAAAATTTCTAGAAGAACAAATAAAACATTTCTAGTGTGGCAAAGTGAATATGCCCTCTTGCAGCTGACCAGATCATTTTCAGAAAGGATCAACACATCTTCCACTACAAAAAGGTTCAGTCGGGTCCTTCTACCCCCCGGCAGATGTCTGAGCTTCAATTTTTCATTTGAACGGGTGTTGGTATCACCAGAAACTGGGACATCTGTTTTAGCCCATTAGAGAAATGGGGTATTTTACTCTCTGCTTCAGCAGGACCAAGATTTCACACATTTTAAGCCAAAATAAAGGTGCTGAGCCATCTTGGTAGAAGGAGAATATTGGGTAAAGAGAGCTGGAGGCTGATATATAGTAATTGGTGAGAGCAGATAAGTGGTAAACAGCAGAAATGGACCTGTATTTTTGTTACTTTCAGTTCACTGAATGTGATGGGAAGTTTTTCCTTAAAATAAAAGACAGGCAGGGCATGACCAGTTGGGAGTAGGACCAGCTTAGTAGCTGCATTTTAGCTGATCTAGAAAAGGAGTGGATATCTTTCATATCACAAAGTGAAATACCCAGACTTTGGTTCAATCGTCGCCAAATATGAAATCTCCTTAAAAATCACTTCGTATTACCTTCCTCTAAACTTCATGTGATGATTTCATGAGGAGCTGAAGAAAAAATAAGGAGGAGCATATTAAAGAGATTATACTGGGGAAGAAACATACGTATGGCTAAGTTTATTGGAAAAGATTCAGCTAGCTTATTAAATATGCCAAAGGTTTCTCTTTGCTGAGTTGCATCAGGAGTTTTGCTGGGAAGTGTTTTAAGCCAATAGTCCTTGGAAAGACTTTCTGAAAACTGAGTGTTAAAGCTGGTATGGCATTAACAACCAGGCAGCTGGCTGAAAAGTACACAACAGCAGAAACAGCAGCCAGAAGGATCTGGATTCACTTCATGACATGGTTACTTGTAAAGCAAGGTATGTGCCATGTCTCAGCTCTCTCTGTCTATTTTGTGGTAATAATATGCATCAATACCACCCCACTGTCTGCTGGGCAAGTAAATTGCATTAGGCAACATTGAGTACGAGCTATTTTTCATTATATACATTTATATGGAGAGAGAAGGGGAAAGAAAAAAAAACCCATATCTGAATTACAGATCAGGAGAGCTGAAAAAACACCTAAGTTATGTCTCTATTTCTTACATAATGAAAAATAGACCATTTATTTAAAAGAAATGGGAGATACTATGTGGGAATTAACAGTGATGAAATATGTAGCCTCCCTGAAAATAATATTCAGTGTGATGTTATTATTGCTTCACTTTAATCCATCAAAATACATTCTATTCTCAAACTCCTCAAATTAAATGATTTTATGAAAAACTTTTAGGCTTAGAAAATCATAGTTCTTTATATATTCTCAGGTAAAACAAGTTATATGCTGTGCGAACTGTGCTACAATAAGAGTGTATACTGTTATCGTGTATTATTCAAACTCCTTTACAAATGTGAACTGCTTCTCCATCTGAATTATAATACAAAGTCTCTTTTTATACATGATTTCCCTGTCTGAGATACAATCCTTTTGTTTAAAGTATGTATATTTTATCCCACCCTGCTACCACCCCACTACTATTTTAGACAATATGAATAGAAAAAAAAAAATGTTTGTATACCTTTGTGTACATCACAGGTCCACCTTTATTCCTATGCATGTTGTAAAATAAATACTTCATATCTAACTTTTTAAATAAATAGATCTAGTGATATACATGCTAAACACATGCATGTAATATGTACTCATTCTTTAAATAAGTAAAAGACAGTCAGTTCTGATGAAGAATACTTCCAGCTTACCTTCCTGTTATAGGGAGTGTTCTTTTAAGCATAAAATCTTTGCCCTCAGTTGCCAGTGTTTCTGTAAAACTTATTTTTTAATTGGGGCTGCCTCTAGGCACTATCACAGTTCAAATTGTATTTAATAACAAATATTTGTAAGTATGCTGAAATAGCTTTCAGAATGGCTCCACTCCTGTAGCATGGACTGTAATAGAATAATACAAATTTAAGGGAAATTTAAGCTTTCTATAGGCTCAACTAGTATATGGAATCAGATCATCTTACTGAATGTGTGCTGCGCACAGCTACCCACACGTATGCATGTCTGAGTGCTCCTGCCTTTGTCAGACCAAATCCTGGCACTTCCAGGTGCTCACAAGTTCCCAGCCTAAATATTCTTTTAAAGTGGTTTTTCTTTGATGAAATGATAACTAACCTCTTTTTCATCCTTAACTTTACTTTAACACCACCTCCTAGCTCACTCTTGACAAGTGGAGCTGCTGGAAGCTCTCTTACGGCACAGACGGACTGTGGCTGCGTTATGGAGCAGCACCCCATCATCTGGATACCCTGGGGTGCACCCAGCCTTGGCCTCAGCCCCGCAGGAGGACGCGCAGGCTGATGGCATCAATCCTTTCAGCAGCCGGGAACTGATATTGCGATGAAGGAGGCAAGCAGCAGGTGATCAGATATAAGTTTCAAAAGATACGGAGCACTCGCTACAGGGAGAAGGTGCTCTCGGACCTACTGGGCGCGCTGTCCGCAGCCCAGCTTGGCACAAGCTGCCTCCCTATGTGATCAAGTTTCAAAACCCCATGAGGCCTGGCACTGTTTTCTTCAGGGCCTGCTGTTGATTTTATTAAAGCCAAGGAGAAGTTGATCTTTCAAGAATGGGCAGAACATCCCAACTCTTTTGCAATGTTCTCCTTTCATTTCTGAAGCATGTCCTGTGCAGTGGCTTTAAACCCCAAGTAATTCTGATTCACCAATCAATATTAGTCATATACTACAAACACAAGGGAATAACTTGCTACACCTGACATTAAACTGAAAAGCATTTAGGACATATATTTGGGATATAGGGTCGTGAAATTTTCCCTACCTTGCTGCTGCGTAATTAAAAAAAAAAAAAAGTCTGCCACTAAAACCCTATGAAGATGTCTAATTCCCTTTGTGTAAAGAACAAATATAATGAGTCCACTGTGCTATCGCTCAAACTTAAATCCAGTGCTGGATAAAACCAGATTTACCACAGGTTCTATTTCGATTATCACAAAAAAATACTTCCTTTCATCCTTTCCATTTTTCTGATTCTACACAAAACTTGTCATCAAAAAACACATTAGTAATGCATCCAACTTAAATAGATTTAGCATCATTCACTTCATGCTTCTTTGAATAACTTTTCCCTGGAATTCACACTGCAGATCTCATGAGACCTTTTCATCGTATTGACATTTCCTCGCCCAGCTGGGTCAGAAACTCTGCGCTAAATGTTCTTTTGCTACTTACAGCCTTCACCAAGCAATGCACAGGCATGCAAACAATTAACACAAACAGGCTTAAAAGCTTGCTGAGCTCCACAAAAATTAAGTACATTTGGTTAAAGTTTGGGCTACAGTTTATGTCTCATACATTTAATCAAAGACTAAAATATCTGTCTTCAGTAACAAGGGACAATAGCCATAATTTGGAGGCCTTTACTTAACTTTCATTCATTCCTTATTCAAATAGTCGTAAACAAAGAACAGATTAACGAACAGAAATGAGTGAGGAATTAAAGGGATTGTTTAGAATAACACCTAAATAAATAGCAAAGTCCACAATTACTTTGTATCTTATATATATGTGAATATGCCAACAAACAGCATAAGCCTTTCGGTATTGCTAGTATTTACAGGTGAACATTTCACTGACGCTGGGGTTTTTTAACTTTCTATAATGACCTACTTGGATTCTAAGGCAGTAAGTTCAGGGAACTTTATTTTCATTTATAGGAAATTCACTTTCTGTTTGTGACTCTTCAATGCTCGAACGCAGGACAGCAAAGTTGCAGCTTGCCTAGAGTTAAGCTAGACTGAAGTGATTTGCTGCAGGTCTAGTAAAAAAGAACTTGGGAACTTCAAAGACAACTCAAGAGGAAATTATACGTCTTAAAGGGAGAACAACTTCCTTTTTTTATTATAAGTACTCTAATAATGTCAAGTTCTAGCACAGGTTCTTTTAGGATGACATATACATAGGGGTCAGCAAAAGCCTTGCAATCATGTTGCTCTTTTGCAATTATTAACTTCAGCACTTTACCATGTCGGTCAAGTATGTCATACTCGATAACCATCAGTTAAACAGAGATGTCAGTTTAAGTGTCTTTTCTGAATATTATTTTGATGACAAATATGATTTATTTATAGCATTTTAAATGTTTTCCCTGTTTCTGAATTGGAAAATGCTTTCTATAGGTATGTTTGCAATATGTTCTCTAGCTCTAAATTCAATTAAGCATAGGTTTATTTACTACTGTAATCATTGCAGGAGAAATGAAATTGTTGCTTGCACGGGTGCTAACAGCAGAGTACAGCAATCTAGATGAACAATGCTCAGAGGCTGGGAGGTTTTTTGATTGCTCCAAAGGAATCTGTTGAGAAAACAGGATATTATTTGCATAATGTATCAAAATGACTGTTGGTTTTCCTTTATGAAGGCACAACAAACTTCCTGACACAGATAATATCCTAGCAACTCTTTGTGGTAACTGAGACACCATTACAGCAACAGAAATATTTACAGTATGTTTTTATGGCACATTAAGCCTCAGCTATTTAAAAAGCTGGAGGAATTGTTCTGTATTTCTAAAAATGGATGCTAAGAGTACGCCCTTAAAACTATGCATAGTTTAGAATCCGATTGTTTCTTTTTGGGTTAGACACAGGGTGAATTTGGAGGAAAATTTTTAAGAGACGTGCTATTTCCTGTCATTATATATTGGTGAGTGTTTTCAATACGTTTTCAGCAGTACTGTAACTTTTTGTCAGAAAAAGATTAGAGAGGTTAGAGAATAACAGTGTGGCAAAGTTCAGCTTTTACTAAGTAAATTATGTCATGAATATATAAAAAATAAAATATCAACAGAAAGCTGGCATAAGACATCATTGAGCTGACAGGAAAAAAAAATCCTTATTTTAATATCCAAATATCCAAATTCCAATTTATCCAAAACTTGATTTATTTAAGATTAACATAGTATATTATTCATAGTGTATATATATACAATTTTTGCACAGTCTTAACTTAGATACAGATTTAATTTTGAAATTTGCTATTCTGTAGAAAATTTGCATGAATGTGAAACTCTTAAATGAACAACTAAAGAAGCAGGATAATAAAAGGCCAGTTTCTGAACTGCCTTTACACTCTGGGGTCGGTTACTCATATGACCCATTCCATTACAGTCAATGGGACTTGATAGGTGAGGAGCTTCCTGAGGCTCTTTCCTGAAGAAAGTATTTGCTGTAGAAGGATGATTAAGTAAATATGTATCTCCTGAATAACATCTTTTTGTATGTATGCTGAAATCTCTTCCATGATGCCTTGCCACAGAAAGTGAATATGTAACTAGCTTAAAGCTGCATTCAAGGGGTATGCAAAACCAGTTTGAAATTCGAGATCCACTTGTATTTCATGAAAATACTTTTCTTTAGGTGCAAATATGGGCACTTCATTGTTTTTCTTGTGTTTCAAAACTGATCAGAAAAATAAAAGATAAATGAAGAAGTGCAGCCCCATTTACTGTGAATGAGCTCTTCTGTACACATTTGACTGACTATAAATAGGGTATTTCTAAGACTTGATGATATCTCTTTGGAGAACACCACATTAAGAATCCAGCATGGCAAACATTTATATATTTATGCTTTTACAGCATCCTCATGGAATGAATTTAATTATTCATTTGCTTAATGACCCAAGTAGAGAAAATGTGTGTTCAAAGTACCCTGTCATCAATCATTTTCTTGACTTTAAACATATGCCATGTCCCCGTGAAGCTGATGAATCCATTAGGTCACTTTGAAAGCTGTAACTTTTGAACAATTAAAAGAAGTGGGTTGTAGTTGTAAAGAGTGTTATAACCTAATCTTTCCTTCCTTGAGATATAAGGTATATATTGAGATATATTCCTTGAGATATATTCCTTGCCTCAAGTAGGCAAGTCAGTTTCTACTTTTTAGCAAATGGAATATAAAGCTCAGCATGCTTAGCTACCACTATAATCAGGATGTGTAAGAATTTTGCAAAGTTTTCTGTGAATACAGGAATCTGTGTGGAGTTTTGCTTAATTTGTTTCATTAACTTAGTCAGGAAATATGATATAGTACTTAGGAACGTAAACACTTTGACTTACGAGTTTGTTGCTATACAAGTAAAGAGCTCTTTTCTCAAAGTCATGGCAGACAAGAGCATACACAAAGATATTCCACATAGCAGAGAAGGCCACCCACAAAGTTATGTGAATGTAATTTTTGATTCGTGTTCCTCTTCTCCCATAAAAGCCAAGGTGGGCCATGGCTGTTTTCCCATAAAGTGCTGAGAACGCTAAATCCGAGTCATTAGGGCCTTGAACAACAGAACATATCCCCCACCCCCCCACCCCCCCGATAA
>VZTL01059938.1:37187-49395 GCA_013400535.1 Scopus umbretta
GAGCTTGAACCTCGAGCTTGGATATCTTGCAACCCTGCAGCCAGCCGAGGAGGGGGAGCACTGGGAATGTCCTGGCAATGTGACAGGAGACTAAGTTAGAGACATTGCAGGGACAAAGGAATTGCAAATTCACTAGAAAATGCTGCTGCCCTAAGTTATACTATCTGGTGTTGAGCGATGGGTATTTTATTCTCTTTAATAAAATTAGGGATTTGAAGGGACAGCTTTGCTAAGTTAGTGTCATAAAGAGTCCATACAAACTCAGCCTATGAATTTTTCCAGGGAACTGAATTCCCACTGAAGAAATCTTTCTCGAAGCTGCTCATTTTCCATGTGAACTGGGCATAACTGTGGCAATCATTTTCTTTCTTCTGCTAGGGAAACAAGTCACCAAAATAACTAATAATAATCAGCTAATAACTAATTAGCTTATTCTGCTAATATACAGGTTAGCATTTATGTAGGGTCTCCTTGCAATTTACTTTGCAAAACAAGTTCACCAGTAGATGAAAAGATTGATAACACTTTTTAGAATATGAATCATACATTTGTCTTTTCCTCTTCCGTGTTGTCTTTAGAGAAATAATACGTGCAGAAAATAAAGGCATCTTCTCGAGATGGAAGATACGTGCGAGTGCTGGAGCTAGTTTCATCTGTATTGGGCTAGAGATAAAGGAGGGGCTGTTGCCTCTACGCTGACATTGCTGGGAAGGGCACTTCTGCATGTATCTTACAAGCAGTAGCTGTGGCTGCACAACCCCTGCTCAGATCAAACATTCCGTTATCCGAATGCCCAGCACCGTGCCCAAGATCAGAACAGTATTATTGGCAGAAAGGCTGCATTCCTTTTTTTTTTGAATAAGGTCATACACTCGTTAGCTTTTGAAATTTTGGAGTGCAGCCTTGAGTGAAAGGAAGTGAAAGAAAAGAAGATAGGACTCCCAGTGCTGCCAGGTACAGCAATACAAGAGGCTTAAATATGGCTTTCCTTATTACTTCTTCTCTATCCATTGCCTTTGGAAATTAGGCCAATCGCTCTAGAATTTGAGAAGCAGCTTCCTAGTGCACTTTAAAATGCTGCAGGGTCTAAACGTAGCTACATTGAATACCTGCATATATCCAAACTACATCTCTTAGATTAAAATAATATGATCTCTACAGTGCAGAAACAAGTGCTTGGATTGTACTATTTTAATTCAGAGAGTGGTGGTTTTCAGCCCTCCTGTTTAATGACTGTGTAATAGCCTGTGGTAGATCACATTACTGCTAGATTTCTTCTAGTGCTAACTCACATTTCACTTTGCTCAATTTTTCCTGGCCAAACCAGATTGGGCTTTAATATACTTAGTGTTTGAAAGGTTCCTTAATAAACACCAGCCTGGAATAACTTAAACTATTCTTTTCAAAGACTTTCAGATTTGCCACTGAAAGGCAAAGCAGTAGAGTGACCATGTCCCAAACAGCTTTAAAACTAAAACAAGACTAATAATACAAATACATATGTCAAGGACTTGTGTGTTTTTACCATTCCTTTATCCATCCCACACACATTTCTTTCTGTTCCAGCCATGCTCCTCTGTAACTTCCTCCCAACATTTACGCAAATCACGTAACTACGGTTTCTGCCTTTGATGGGATTACTCCTGTGCCTCAGGTTACTACATGCTTATCTCGTAGTGGTTTGGCTTAATTGCATGTGAACACGTCAGTCCAGAAAGCTGTTCTAAAAATATGTGTTGTTTAACAATGGTATTACAGAATCAGACCAGGAGCAGAACTCTATGAAAACTGGAATAATTTGCTAGGTGAAAGAAAAGGTCACATAGAAATGCTTGATGAATATGTTCTTCTTAAACGACTTCTTGGTGAAGGAAATTTAAGACTCCTGAAGCCCACCTGAACCTCGGCCCAAGGAACACTATTGTCAGGCACACAGCTTCATTGACAGGATAAACCAGGCTGGGCCTCAAAGGCAGCAAGTATCTCTCATGTATCTCAAGACTAGGAATTCATAAAAAATATTTAATTAAAAAAAGCTGTTCTCAGAGACACATGCCTCAAATCTCAACATTAAAAAGAGTATGTGGTAATGGAAAACCACAGAGACAGACATCAGGTATTTCGCCTTCTGCTTGTGGAATTGCCACACAAAGAAGAAGTCTGGGATCTTGCAAAAAATTCTCTACTTTTCTATGACTCTGCAGCTTTCTTTTATGACAACAAAGAAATTGATAACATACAGACTAATTAGAGTGCAACAAATGCTCTGACAATGAACACTTCTCAAATGTCAAGTGCCATAAAAGGAGAGAGCACATTATTTTAACAATTTATTTATAAAGGAAATGGGTGAAGACCCAAAAGGCCTGGCATGATATTTACTGGCTTATCAGGTGATCTGAATGTTCATGAGTACAAGCAGAATCTCAGATTCTATTGTTATTTCCAGTTTGACATATAAACCACAATCCAAATTTTCCAAAACAAAGAGGGCAATAACCCTCCTCTTGAATTTCCTATCACTGAAATACGAGGATTTCAGCTGTTCTCAGCTTCACCAGGCTGAACTGAAATAGAACAGTCCCATCTGTAATTATAAATTCCTAAATCACTCCTCCAAATTGTGTATTTTTTTTAATGCAAGGTAGGCAGGATGTGTTATACTAACTCACAAATCCAATCCATGACCTCCTGTGTTTTGAGAACAGTGCCAAAGATGGAGCTGGAAAGTGAGTGTCTTGATGTTACAAGACACACTGAGAATTTGTGAAATACAGTTTGGAAAGCATTGCAGAGTGGCAGCCATGCACAGGAAATTTGATATGTAACAGATTTAGAACAGTTATAAGGAACAACTTCCTTTATGATGACGTCTAGGAAGTCATTTATCATCTCACAGAGGAGTCTGGCACCTTAAAGTGTTTATCTAAGGAAAGGAAATGAACCCCTGTCATCTAATAGAAACAGTATTTGATCCATTTCACAAAGAAGTACACTGGTCAAAGGAGTTTTAAATAATCCTCGACTCCAGCATTTGTCTATACCTGCTTCTTGTCTCCAGGAAGCTCTCAATCCATTACTTTCCTGGTGTTTTCCTTTCTTTTCAATTCTTTCCTTATTTAGACAATCTCTGGGTTTGAACATTATCCAAGATTTATTCCTTTTCAGATTAAATTTACAAATACATCCAGTTACATTGAATAAAATATCTGGTGTACTTTAAACATACCAAAAATTTAGTTTCCAGGAAGCAAACGAAGTTGGATTCACTAAATCTTCTTGAAGTCTATCCTGCAAACCACAATGCAAGGCAGCTGCAGGGACTACCATGTTTAGTGCCTGATGCAGAATCCATTAAAGTCTTCCCACAGTCTTCAATGGCTTTGATTAAGGTGTTTGGGTGGGATTATCATTGAAAGCTTTACTGGAAGAAGTGTGTTATAAGGAGGAATTTTTTTGTTTTTAAATGAGCTGAGAATAAAGAGGGAAACCTGGAAGAAAGGCATGTTGTCAAAAAGGAGAACAGAATGGGAATAGGTTTGACAGGAAGTATAAAATGAAGCAAAAATAGCAAGAAAGCTGATGAGGAGAAATGAGAGCCAGAATGCACGAAATGGTAGATTTATCGGTCCTTTGAGGCAGAGACAGAGATTTAAAATTGATTTGTGAGGGCTGAGAAATCCAAGCAGGAATCTGAATAAGACACTGAGAACAGCAAGAAATTATGATGACTCTTACCATAGTATTAGGGATGGATGAGAAAGTAGATGGGAAGGAGATCTGGGAAAAGACAGCTCCTCATGGCAGGTTTCACCAGTAGCCTGGAGGGGAGAGGAGAGAGCGTCAAGTCGTATTTGCTAAGTCTTGATAGTGACAGCTTTAACATGGAAAAGGAGCAGCCTAATGCAACCCCTGGACTGCTGTCCTGAGCTTCCAATCCATGAGGGTAAAAGACAAGTGGTATATCACAGAATATGTGCAGTTTTTAGAGCTTCATCTACAAAGAACAATTAGATTGCTGTAGAACGGATAACAGGACGAGAACAAAAGAGGTCATAGCGAAATACTGAGGCATGGCTCCAGGTGATCAGCACTGAAAGTCGTAGCTACTTCCCAAAAAGATTAACATAGGAAAAATAGCAACTGAAAAATGGGCATTGGTCTGGGGTCCAGGCAAGAAAGCAGAAGAAGTAAGACTTGTAGGGAGACCAGAAGATATGTTTGTTTTCTCTGTGAAGAAGAAAAAAAAATAAAATTTGGTGAAGCAGAAAAAAATTTGAGCGAAAGTTCTTGTCAAACATCAGCTTCTGGACATAAGGCTGTATGGAAATGGCTGATTCTTCATGGCTTGCTTAGAGAATAGCTGAAACAAGTTGAATTTGTAGTTTTGGGACAATATTGATTGCTTTCTCAGGAAGTGCAGGGGATGTCTAGACCCTCCAAGTTTCTTTTTCACTAAGGAGCCTCTGCATACAAGTGTTTTGATTAAAAAAAAAAAAAAAAAAAAAAAAAAAAAAAAAAAAAAAGAAGAAGAAACATCCTCAGTTACCTTTCCCTCTTTTCCCCTTTACTGAAGTCTCTGTTTCCGCACTGTGTCATGGTTCATCATGACCACCTGACCACCACCACATGATGGCTTTGAGTTTTCCACCTTTAGGAATCTACAAAGTTCAAAGCTTGGGATACTTTTAAAATCCTGGCTAGTCCCGACTGACTGGTTCAGCAGCTTCCCCTCCACTTTTGGCTGTCCCACAGGATTTACACCTCTTGGACTCTTTGCCTTCCCTTGTGGCACAGACAGATGCTGGGACAGTCTTTGATGCTTTGTTCTTGGTGCTAAAAAGCTACTCAGCGTGTTCCCAAACAACGGGCATACAGGGTTTATTCTGGCAAACTCGGCTACATATTCACTGCCTTTTTCCTCTCCTATCTGTTCCGGGACATGGCCATTGCTGTTATCTGGCTCCCACCTCCCCCTAACTTTCAAATAACAAGTTTATAAAGAATGTAATTATCTGCCTGAGTACCTCTCACTCTGTCCATAACCCATTTGAATGACGGAATAAAAGCTGTGTAAACAGTTTTAGGAACTGCCAAAGGAAGGGAGAAAAAGACCTCCTTCCCTGTCGCCTGGTCTTGGAAAGAAATTCACTGGACTGTGACAGGTTTTAACTATTGACATTTTTTATATGCTTCTCCCTTAATCTGGAGAGAGTGCTATCTAAATCTAGCAAAGTGACAAATCAGCTCAAATTACTCTCTGACTTGTTTTTTCTCTAAATTTCAGTGGGTTTACACCTAGACCTCATTTGGCTGCGGTTCTCCTACCTGACTGAACTGTCCTCTTCTGGCCTTTACTTGTCTTTGTTTAGAACAACAAATCAGAGACAGGAGTGAAACAGCCGCACACATTGCTGAACAGGAAAAGCATGCTGCGTCCAACAAGCCTTTTACGTTTATCTCTTCTCCGTGTTCCTGCTGTGCCACTAATTCCTTAAATCCACTCTCTCAATTAGAAACCCTCTGTCTTCCCCGCAAGTCATCAAACTCTTTTTTCTTTAATGGCCTTACTTGGCAAATTACTCCTGTGTTTACTACCTGGGTGAAATCTCAGGTTTGAATTCCCAGTTTGGCCTTAATTTTACATCTTCATTCTGCTTGTACTATTCTCGCTTTAGTTTCCTGTTCAGTTTTATGACCATCCTTAACACGTTTTCAGCACCTCTAGAACTAAACCTCTTTCTTTCAATGAATTTATTTGTCTTCTTCAAATAAATAAACTGATTCCTTCTCTCTTCACTTTTCTCCCTTTCCCCAAGTAGACCCTGGCTTATGTTTCAGAAGGTTTTTGATGATTTGTAGCAAGCAAGGATCCCTGAGAAATGCTGACTCCTACTTCACTGTGTGAAATTGATGCTACAGCCAGGTTGCGGATAGTTGTCACGTAAGTCTACATAAACCCTGAATAATGCCACTGAAATCAAAAGAAATAGATTTTAAATTACCAGTCTCACATTATACCTTTCAAACAGTGAGTTTTATATAATTTTAGAGGAAAAGAAGCCAACTTCTTGGGTAGTCTGGCTGAAGCTCTTATTGTAACACTTTCATCATCTAGGAAAGCCCATTCAGCCTGCTAAATTGTCTTTAGCTCACATGCAAAATTCTCTCCTTAGCAAAAGCCCGGAAAAACAACATTGTAGAAAGGAGCTCTATGTTTGCCAGCAGCAAGGAGAGTAGCCACTGCCCACAGCCGTCAGCTTGGAACTGCTCAGCTGCAGGTGNTGCTCAGCTGCAGGGTATTGCTTCATTTTCCTCCTCTTCACCGACCTTAGCCTGCCTGAAGTGAAGAGTTCACCAAATCAATGCAGAACTGTGCGGTGTTGAAGTCCTGGAGTGAGAGTCTCCAAAGAAAGACCTTTGTTTAAGCTGGACAACTTATTGCTGGTCAAAGAGTAAGACAATGGGGAATGGCTGAATTCTTCCTTCCCTTTTCAATGGTCAACACTCGGGGTGTGAAGCAGCATGTAGCCCGCAGAGCTAGAGCACAGCCAGCCAGTTTCATCTTCATTATTAAAGATCTCGTAGTCATATGCAGCATTTACAGCCTGTGGGATTTCCTGGCAGCCTCTACCAATATGTAATAATGCAGATATGCTTTATTTCGTGGAAAATAGAAGCTTATGCCATGTGACCGTAAACATGTCTGTATTCAAATGTCAGATTTTCCTGCTGTTTAATCCTTCTTTAATGTTCCCAGAAAACTGGCTCAGAGTTGTGTGGTACCTTAACCTTTTATGTGCCTCATGACCTCTCCTGATAAATCAGTTGATGGTAATTTACTACAAATCCCAGTCAGTCTGAGGCCTAAACATAATTTTTTTCTGCAAAATATTCTATGTTCAAATGAATCTTTGATATAAATCCATCAATGTTTTGTATCATTTCTGTTCTGCAAGTCTGTGACTATAGTAGAAGTGGGCCTCTTGTCTGCTGCAAGGATAATATTTTATGCAACTGTGTCATCTGAATGGAGCCAGTAAATAAAATAATATGCTATCACTTCAGTGTGTCAGACTTTCAATACATTCACCGAAAAATTTCAAATCTTTTAAAATCTTGTGCCATCCGTCAACATTTCAATGCTTCTAATTTTAGTTTCTGCCAGCTTTGATTGTTGGCACTTTCCCATCACGATCATTTCTACTATACTCATCATTCGGTCCTCAAGAGTAAGGGGTTAGAGAATGTCTAAAAATATCTAAAAATGAAAGATGTCATTAATTTCAGTCAATTCCCCGGAAACTCAGACACTGCACATTCTGTTCAGATGTTTGTCCACCTCAGACCATTCAGCTTTTCCACTGTTGCTTCCCTTTGCCACCAAGCAATGTGGTGCTCCTACTCAGGAGTGCCGGGAGTCTGACACGGGTGTCCCAGAGCCCTTCACACACTTTCTGCTCTCTGATATCAAAAGCTAAATACTAGTAAGATAATTCTGTCATTGCCTGGTGGTGACCGAGAAAATTATTTCCTTAATGTTTTGGTTCCTCATCTACTTTCTGCCTACACTGTATCTATAAATAGGTTTAGTGTCATTTGAGCAGGGCACTACAACTTCATGCGCAAGGTTTATTTCTGCTCCTCTAATCAACTGGTAATGGACTATGTTGTAACATTCCTCTGTATCAAAAGAAACAGTGAGCATTTACTTTTGCTCCAGAGCCTGAAGACATCCTAACTGCTTCAGAAAAGAAATAACAAACCCACTGCCAGAGAACATATAATCTGCCATCACCAGATTAAAGGGTATGTAAGAGCACAGAGTAGGTGAGCAACAGAAAATAGAGAGAATGGCTAAACACAAAAAGGTAACAAAATCAGCACTGGGATACTGTGTTTTCTGAGCAAGGCTATGACCCAATGTCACTGAAGCTATCTGAATGAGCTTAGTCACATTCATTTCTCACTGGTTTATTAAAAAAAGATGTACTTCTGAATATTTGCCTGTACCACTAACATTGTTTCTTGTGTGCTTACCAGGACAGGAAATAACTCTCTGAAGAGTCTGGAAAGCAGTAAAGAAGATAGCTTGGTTCAAAGTTCATTTTCAAAATGAGAAGGACAAGGCACGAGGAAGAGTGGAGGTGCTTACAAATGAAGCAGAAAACTGTATCAAGGACACCTGCTGGTGCCACTTGCTGAGTACCCTATGCAAGATCACTGGAATGAGCTGTAGTAGTGGCTGGGGGTTTTTCATACTGTTTTCTTCTTATTTGCANTTCTTCATACTGTTTTCTCCTTATTCGCAGAAGTTTACTTGAAATAATTTTTGCAGATCTTTTCAGTTCAACAAACTATGTCCTCCTGCAGTTAGATAGTTTCAGGTCAGGATTGTTCCTGTGTAACACTGTGCAATCTCTGTAACTGATTGACACTGGGCAAGACTGCACAGCCTTGGCAGAAGGGCCAGGGCAGCACTGCTGCATTATCTGTAGGAACAGGACTCCCTCATTTCCTCATGCTGAGAAAAGGTTGAGAGTAACGATCCAGCCCCTACTCAGCAAGGCCTCAGTCATCTCACAACCTCTCTAATCTGCAGCATATTTAAAGATCAGACCACCTTCAAAGAATCACTTGACTTTATCTCTCCTAGTGTCTGTTCACACTGTCCTGGCCAAACTATTTTACTGCATTTTATCTGCAAACTCACTGTGACTCACCCTGAATGCGGACACCCCCTCCTACTGCTGATCATCTGTCATCTTTCTGGTTCAGCTCTGTTTCTGTTGCTATTACTGTAATTGCAATGGCATTTGCTGTAGTTGAAGATGAAATACAGCTTCCCACAATAACCTTCAGTTCTCCTAATTTCTTAAGCATGTTTTATTGAGGATTTTCAGGTCTGGCATTAGTCCCCTCCCCATGTTACTCAAGATGAATATCTGCGGTTTGATAACCGAAAAGGGAAAACCTATGGTATTGTTGTTTTCATCTGAGAATGTTCACAAGCAGGTCCTGGAAGGAGGCAACTTAATAATTTTCAACTTCTAAATGTTTAGTGTCTGAGTTTTTCTCAGGTGTTTGATCATTTTTCACTAGCCATGTTTTTCCTGCAGCATACCTTGCAAATCCATTTCCTAATGATTTTTTTGGCACAAGCTACTTATCTCCATATCAAAGGACGAACAAGTTAGTTAACCCTGGCTTGTGTGGGGAGAACTTCCCCTGAGGCTGCTGGCAAAATCCTCAGGGGGAAAGCCACCTGGATGGGAAGGCTGTAGCAGAGCCTTAGGAGCAAGAGACATCCCAAATGCTGTAACTACCTAGCCACGTCAGTTGGAATTGGTCTCTTGCTCTCCAGAGGACCAAACACTTCTAAGTTACTCCTTTGTGAAGAAGAGTATTATGTACGTAGAGAACAGCAAGACGTATCCATCCAACAGGGAAAAAAATGCCTGTAATACTGAAAGTAAACCGTTTGCCATACTTCTAACACCAAGGTGGGAGAGCCTACATAGTATCCTACTAATTCTGGAAGGGGAGTGAGTGTATTACTAGTTTGCAGGTACATATTTTGTAAAGTCTCCCTGAGGACAGGAAAATGAGACAGACAACCCTCAGAGAGACAACCCCTCTGATTAGGATTTATTTAAAATTTAGGGACTAAGAGCTGCATTTTCTATGTTCACAAGATAGAAACATTCATATGTCATTTACTGTTTGCTAGTAAGAAATTAAGTGAACCGAGGCCAAGATTCAGTAAAGCATGTAAGACCTTGCTTAACTCTATCCTCAGCACCAAAGCTTTTCAGCTTTAGCCCCACACTAAGTCCTATAGCCCTCACTTTCACATAGGCATAAGACTTTTGTTGACTCTCTGTGAAAAATTATGCCAGAATATACAGTCCGGAACAATTCAGAGACAAGATACTTTTAAAGTAACAATTATAAGCTTCCCCACTGTCTTTCTACACAGTCATAGTATCTGAATCTGCCTTTCAACAGGTAAGTAATGTTTTGAGATTATTTTTTCATTACAAATCTTTTCCAGAACAACAAATTAACCCAAAAGGAAATGAAGTAAAAATTACTTTTCTGTTTCAAATAACAATTCACATGCTATACTAACATGAGTGAATCTTTCCAAGAGGTGTTAAGCTCCATCTACTGGCTATTAAAATGAACTTGTAACTCAGCATGCTGAGTTTTGGGTCTATCTACATAAAACAAGTAGATTCACTGACTTCGTAGAATTTCAGTCCACTTCCATTATGCTATGTGTTAATCCATCTTATTTAAATAATAGCTGTATTTTCAAACTGTTATGTCATTTGCTGAATTATGTGAGCAAAGGAGAAAAGACTTTCATAACTACTGCATGAGATATTAGGCTATGCATAAATAACAATTTCCATACAGCTAAACCAGAAAAGATTTTACTGCTCTGTTTCTTATGGTATTCACATCACAAAGACAGATTTCCACAAGGCTTTGACATTGAAAACACTCTTTAGTGGTATCAAGGGAGGACCAAGATGTACTTATACCTGCAAATACTTAATTAAACGGTTAAACAGGGAGGGGAGATCTCCCTTCAACTGCCATAATGTGAGGGAGCAGGGCACAAGAGCAGCAGCTGAGGAAATGTTGCCTCATAAATAGAGACACTCTCATCCTTTGACCAAGCAGACAAAGGGAATTTGTTTTCCACCGGCATCTGTTGTCTCAAATGCATAAATTCTATATGCCTGTTTTCAAATATAAAATCTCAGGGACTGGAAACAAATTCAATGATCATTTTGAAGAAAGGCGACAGCTACTTGTACCTGCATTTTTTATGTCAGGTGGGACTTTTGATAAATTAAAGATAACAGTACGTCAGGCTAAAGACATACGGACTAAGCGGGCACCTTTTCAATTGTGTGTAGTTGTGATAAAATAAAATCAGTCAACTAAAGAAAGAGAACTGCAAGGCTTGTGTAATAGGCATCATGCAGATTCAAATTACCTTCAAGATACTGAAGATATACAAGGCTTGAAGAAGTTTATTTCTCCTTGAATGATGTACAATAAATATAACAGATTTTCAATCTCATTGAGCCAAAAAAGAAAAAGAGAGAGAGAGCAGGAACAGCCTTGCCAGGAATCTGGTGTTCAGAAAATTCAACAATCACAAAAGGCTGTGATTAGTGTTAATAGAACATAACATCCTATCCGTTTCATGTTTATTTACTTTTGAGGGAACATTCTTGCCTTAAATTGCATCCTGTTTCAAAAAAAAAGCCACTATGCTGAAGTCTTACATTTACCAAGATTAAGAAAGTAGGTCGACAAAGTCCCATTAATCTGCATTGTGTGTCAGCTGAGTGGATGGGCAAGCTCCAGTGGTGACTGGGCCTTCCTCCCTGCTCATCTGTCCTTTCTGTTAGAGCACTTTGCAGAGCTCATCCTGCACGAAGGTGGAAATCCAAATCCCTTCCCCATTTTCCTGTGGTTTGCACTGTTGACCATCATCTTCACCCTCCAATCTTCTCCTCCTTCAGCTTTTATCATTCTGCCCTCTCCTGGCTAGTCTCCCTCCTTGCTAATTGTTTCCTCCTTCCTGATGCAAGGATGAAGGGGAATCTCACAAAGATCAGCTCTTGACCCATCTTTCCCCACTCTATATTTATGTATCTAAATATGTGTAGTTATTAAAAAAGCATCCAAGTCATCATGCCTGAAAAATGCTGGTGACTACATAACTAATGTATCTGCTGTTTTTCAACCAGCTTTATTCTCTGGGGAATGCCATTCCAAAGCCTGGGGTCATCCACAATATCTTCCCTATTTTCTCAATCTTAGGAACAACAGCAATGTAATTTCTGTCGCTGAGGCCAACACTCTGAGCATTATTTTTGACTTAGACCTTTTCATGGTGTCTAAAAGCCCTGTACTGATGCAGCTCAGAAAACAAAAGCCTTTAACTGAGAGTTACATCTGGAACCTATCCACCTTAAATTCCCAGTCTAACCAGTACAAAAAGTTATGCCCAGAGGGCAAGCTATGTCCTTGGTAGCTGAACTTCCCAGGGCAGGTTCTTTGCTTTGACACCTTTCTGAACTGGGATGAATCATCCATGTATATTTTGAAGTCTCATAGCGATTTCAAATGTTCGTATTTTTCTGCAATTTTCAGATTTGAAGTGGACTTTACTTTTTTTTTT
>VZTL01059938.1:49448-111948 GCA_013400535.1 Scopus umbretta
AAATAATTGTCAGCCCTTTTCAGTGCTGAAGGACAGGTTACCTATAAAGGCAAACTTTATTAGTAGCTTTATAACACTGTCAGTGGGAAGATTAATAAAACTACCAACTGAAAATACTGTGAAAATATAATCAGTTCTTTTTTTTGTTATATTTCTCTTCATCTTTTGGTTTAGACATTTAAACAAAAACTCAGTAATAACTAAACCTATTTTGGACAGCTCTGCTCTTGAGAGATGCTAGCCTGCCACTCTTTATCTGTTCCAAAATCCTTGGCAAAGTAATAAGCCTGGACTTGCTCATGTCACTCCCTTGAGAACCTTACTCTTCTTCCTCATTCAATCTAGCTCAAAATCTCTGTCTTTGAAGTGACACCAGAGCTTCTTACCGAGCACACCAACTTTTCTCACACTAGCTGTGGAGCTGTGTTTTACAGAGATGTCTTTGACTCTCATAACTGAAATTGTCCCATTTGTTTTTTTCATTTCCTTTTTTACACAACTGTTCCTTACTCTTTGGAAGGGATTTCCACAGATAACCCCTCCTCCAGGACCATCCTAGGCCATAAAACATTTATGACAAAACTTGAACTGTGATTAGGCTTCTTACCTAACTTTGCCATTGTTATTTGACAGACACATTCCCCAGTCTGCTCATTGGCATTTTCTCTTTTGTTTCACCTTATGCTCCAGTGGAAAGCCAGAGTATAAGATGCATTTTTTCTTTTTCATTTAGGTAGCACATGCAGACAATACTATCCCTGCACTAATAATGTTTGAGGCAGGATTAAAACAATTTGATAAAAAAACCCGTTCACCAAAATTTAATATTGGTAGTCTTGTTTCTAGGAAGAACTCCATCGTAAATGATGACTCTACCTATAAAAAACAGCCCTGAAGCCAATGATCAGAGACTACTGCAAGAAGGAACTCCACCCTGGAATAAGACTCTTTTTTTTTGTCAGCAGATTGATAACTAACTGAGAATAAAACCTAACTTTCAGCTGAGTTGCCTTACCTGCTGGCTCTAGCTCTTGAGAGAGCACAATGAATGGATGGAGTAAATAAGTGAAACGGATTTCTACAGAAACCAAATTCTGGATATCTACATTTAACTAAGGAAGTAAGCTGTTATTGTTAGAAGCAATGAAAGAGGGAAACCTTTCCAGCAAGTCAAGTGGGAAATACGAAGACTTAAAATAAAATGTCTGTCTCAAGCCATGCAGCTTTCCTACCCCAGTTCCTTGATTCACATTTCAGGTTTCTGGTTTAAATACATGAAAGCAAAATCCTCTTCTGAAAAAAGTGGAACAGCTTAACAAACAGAAATTGTAAAATTTCAGATAATATCTAGAGAGTAGACCTGCAGGTATAAGCAGTTCAAAAAGTTGGCATTAAATGCAAATGCCAAAGAGTAATTCATTGTATCATAGCTTTAAGTCTTACAAAATTGCTAACTCTTGATGAAAAAAAGACTCAAAATAGTATAGCTTTATATATCAATTTTACACTCCAGCCCTTTACTTTTTTCCTGGTTCCACTGTTAGCATTACCTTACCCACCTTCATTAAAGTCATGGAGATATCTGATATGTAACGGATTTACCTGTGGCAGCCCAAGTGCCTTAAGCTTCCTGGAAGATATGTAAGCATTTATTCAGCTGTAGATATGAAGGTAATCTCATTCAAGAGAATGGGACTAACTAATTGTGACTTTTTAGTTTGATACTGAGATCCTTAAATAGTCAGAATGTGAAATAAGCTAAATAAAAGGAGCATATTTTGATAGTTTCATAATATTGAAAAAGTATTCCAGTCATTTTTCTCAGAGTGCTCACTGGGAAATGTTGGTATTTCCAATCACATAATTTGTCTTTACTAAGAGCAAAATTCTCCTTTAGTATTTCCTGGAGCAGCCTAAGGCACTGATAATTTCAGAAGAAGAGAGCTCATAAGTCAAATATGGGGAGCAACAGCTCTCTAGTATCCAAACAACTTCATGTTCTTTATTTTGCCTTGCCAACTTGTCATGAGCAGGCATTTTTCTTCAGAGCAATCTGGATGAGATAGAGGCAGAAACATTTGGAGAATTTCGGCCTAAAGTCGTCTGATAAGGAAGCAGACCCTCTGCCTCTAGAAGACTGGGGTCAACTTCTCATTATTTCTGAAGTGGAGGAACACACATAGCTGGGGAAAACTCAGTCCTCTCCTGCCACTCAAAGCACAGCAAATAGTACGGAATCACAGTACTTTGTCCTTACGACTCCCATCCACACCGGTGGACATCTAGCCTGAATACGGGCTTCAAGAATATTTTGATGAACCCTGACAGCTCATCAAAATAAATACAGTGTGATGAGAGAAAAATGCAAGAATAGTCAAAATACTTTATTCTTCTTAATTTGATATCTGTTTATCCCTGTTGTATTTCTTTCCCTTGAAAAACAAGGATTTTAAGAGCTGTACTTCATACAGTAATATATAACGGGGTTTACTACACAGTGGATTTCATGTATGCTTTACCATACATTTTGCTGTACTAGTTGGTGATGCATATTTTGAAACCACAGTGTTCTGCTGGGTATATTTTAATGTGCATTAACTTTTATTCTGCAATTGCCTCAACAGTTTTCTCTTTTGCCCTGACATCTTTCCTTTCCCATCACCATCCTGAGCATTGCTACAAAGCGCTCTCCGTCCTATTGTTTTGACCATGGCCCTCCTCTCTTTGAACAATTCCATGTCTCTGCTGTATCAAACAAAAAAAGACTTCTTGTCTTCACCTTGAAACCTCTTCAGAATCCTGGTCCCTGCTCACTTTTGAAATACAAGTAGGCAAAGGCAACATCATGGACATTTTGAGACTAAAACTTTCATTCTCTTCTGAACTGGAATGAGGCAGAATATGTCTATGCATCCTCTCTCTTCATCTTTTTCATACTTTTTAACCAAACTTTCCCTGGGAAATTTCACTAGATTTTTTAAATTCTGATATGAAATGTTTGACTCCAGTTAAGAAAACATACTTTGACGGAAATGCATTTGGCTGAAACCATTCCAAAGCATCAGCTCTAATCACCTCTGACTTTAACTCAACTCAGCCCACAATATCAGTGTCCCGCTGCAAACTTGTTACATCTTCAAAATTTAGTTTCTCCTGCTTCCTCCTATGCTCTCCTTTAAACACTCGCAAGGCTACTTCATCCTCCTCCTTCTGATCTCTCCCTTGAAATGAGGGAGGCTTACAAAAAACTGGATTCTGGTTGGGCCACTCATCCTTTGTCCCCACTGCCTCCTACACTGAACAGCGTTATTGCATTGTTTTCCCCCTTCGTGGACTGTCTTCCTCCTGCTTGCCATGAACAGGCATAGGCTGAACACTATGATGAACAGGCCACCTTTTTGGTCTGTGCTTTTATTGCCCTTGCCCTCACGTTGACAGGTTTCTCATTCTAGTCTCTATAGTATCATGACTGTAGTCACAATCGTGTTTATAAAGTACTTTTACCTAAAGGGCAGTCAGGTAATGAATGATGCTGTACAGAGAAATGAAAAATTCTGAAGAAAGTAATGCAGCCAAACAAAAAAACTTGCAAGTTAACTTTTTGGAAAATACTTTTGAGTGAAGCAGAAACTTTCATTTTGGCAGAAACTTTCTCTAGGAGAAACTTCTCAGGACGAAGATGAAATTTCTGGTTAAAAAGACAGCAGCCTATCTGATCAGAATACTGGTGGTAGGTTTGTATTCGCAGCATTCAATTTCAGTTCCCCACTTGGCCTAATTTGGAGAAGTAAGTGCACTGGATGCTGGGTGTATATTGTTCTGAGTTTCTTTCTTTGTTTCTCCCTTAAAAAGAATACTCTGAGATCTGGTTTCATTCTAAGGCAAACCCAAATCTCACCATGAAACTGCAAAATCTTTCAAAGAACGAAAACCAAGACTGTTTTCATGCACGTTCAATTGCAAGTATCAGAACATGGTTTTGCGGGGCATAGTGTTCTGAATTGATTTGAAGCCCCAAACACAAATATTTTGTAGTTGGTCAAACCTTGGCCAGCTGTTTCCTGGAGCCCTACTGTGCACTGCAACAGTCACAGTTACCAGTAAGGCACATGTTGGCAATCCATGATTTTCTCTGCACAGAACTGCCGTTTTACCCCCCCCCTACAGTTAGAATGTGTATTGACACATGAGTCTGTTGTAGTAGACAATATAATGAACTGTAGAAACATTTCATTATTTCTGACATGCATGCAAAATCGTGTCACATGTACCTGCAAAATGTCCTTTGTGTACTCATAGAAAATTAGCTTGCTAATCCATAACACTAATTGGGTGCACATATTGGTGTGTTTGTAGGCAGATGCATGCAGGATTTAAAATCTAGGCCCAAACAACACAAACATAAAGTCATTCATGTTGCAATTCATATTTAAATTCTCTGATCCCTTCCTGCTTTAGTCCCCTGAAAATCCTAGTGTATTTTTTGCACCTGTCCAGCCCCAATTTCTTATTAATCATTGGTGGATGAAAAAAATTCTTAAGTTGCATCTGTATTTAAAAATAATTAAAAAATCATCAGGGAAATCCAACAGGGAAATCAATTTCCTCTGGCTGGAACAAGCTCCACTAATTGCAATAAATATAAGTTTCTTGTTCAGAAGATATTTTTTTTTAAATCATTAAAATAATTGTCTTTTTTTTCCCAAATAAATTATGACTAGTTGGCAAATGTTAATTTGCTAATAAAAGCAAGTATTGTTATTCCAAGTTAATATTTCAAAGTGAAAGACCATTTTGGTGTCATTTTTAACTTTTTTTTGGTTAATTTAGGAAACAAAAATTTATGTTGAAGTGTTAGTTTGAAACAACAGATGAAAACGTTCAAATAAATTGTTTCTAAATTTCAGATGAGAAAATATTCTGATTTCAGTTCTAGCTAAAGATTGTCAGTTTTGAAATCATGGCATTTTTATGAAACCAGAATTATATTTCACTAAGATATATTAATAAAAAAATAGGAAAAAGAGATGGTGAAGGAATAGACTCACTTTCTAAGGATTTGAAAACTTGTGAAAAATCAGTTATTGTGGTGACAATCTTTCCAGACGCTGCAATACTTGTTCTGTTTAATCTTGAATAAAGCTCTGTCAAAATGCTTCTCCATATCTTGTTTTGTTTTCTGTGCACAGATGGATATAGTACAATCATTACTGTCTACACAAAAATTACCGTCTGCGGAAAACCTTGTCGCTATGAATTCAGTCATTAGCAACAGCACTATTCTTGGTACCCAGATTCTTCCTGCTGTCACCAGATGGCAGCCTCAACGTATTTCAGTAAAACGTAGGTGTCTTACGCAGAGTAAATGCTGGCCTTCATAAACATTTTCCTTTCGTGGTGATTTTTTGGCTACACACACGCTTTCTGACTGTATCTCCGTCTCGGTGGTCTGCAGTCGTGTCTAGCTGAACCCTACCTGCATATGGCCAGCTTCAGGTCAACTCAGTCTGCTGTCTGCAATACTTTAAATAACTCTTCATCACTAAAAGCACTGATGGCTAAGTCATAAACTGGGATGATTCAGTGTATTTCTTTGGTCCAGGTGAAGGCTAAGAATAGAGAATTCATTAAATAAACCCTGAGGTCTTACTCAGGACTCTACGCCCTCTTCTCTGTGCTCGTATGCAGAGAAGTTGGAGTGCTGTGGCTGCAGCTGTGTGTGCCTGTGTGTGCAAAGGACTCGTGCTGCAGGAGCACTACCGTGCTGCGTGCTGAGCTGCTCCTTCCTCCCCTCCCCTGTGCCTCGCCTGGCAGGATGAATTTGGTGAGGAAGGAAAGGCTCCGCTCTCCTGGTCTTCCTCACATCTGTGAACATGTGCCTGAGTTACCAATCCTTCTTACTGTTTCCTGCTACATGGTTTAAATGCTATCAAAGCCCCCCTGCAGTGTCAGCAGAGGAGGCTGACGGGAGCCTTCCAGCACCCATAGGAGATGAGGTACAAGGTACCTATAGGGCCAGGAGGATGCCTTCACCCTTGTAGGTAACCTTGTTTTCAGATGCCAGCCAGATGAAGCTTCCTCCACCCAAGCCATGTGGGAAACAGCAGCTTCCCAAGGCATGGGACTTTGGGCTACAGAAGGCGTGAATAAGCAAACATACAGAGATTTGGCATACAGAAGTTAAGCCCAAAAGCAGTACCCCAAATTCCCTTCACCTGATGGTATTGGCCTCTGTTACCTTGCATTTGATGAGGGAAAGGAAGCCACAGGGTGTTGGGCTTCCCATTAAGATGTACATAAGCCACACAATGACATTGGGAAAACAGTTTGTGGATGATTCAGAGCTAAGGAGCGACAGCTCAGTGAAAGGAAAGGCATGATGTGCTCAGAAAAAGCAGGATTTCATGCTGCAGGTTTTATAACTATTGAGTAAATAAATGATAAGGAAAAAGAAAACAAACAAACAAATGCTGCTGTGGAGAAAAGGGAATGGTTAGAAATAATAATAATAATAAAAAAAACCCTATACAGGAGTCAAGATTGTCACCTAAGCAACATGGACAAAGATGATTACTGAGCACAGCGGGCGGAGCTGAGGTCGCCCTGGGGCTGGAACAGCCCTACTTTTCTTTTTGGGAATGTGAGCAGCCGGCCTTGGGAGCAAAGGAAGCCTAGCAGGGGGCAACAGCCCTCCCAGGGCCGCCTGCGAGGCCCTGTGTGGGGGAACTGGGGGCCACCGGCTGAGGGCTGCTCCAAGGAGGGCCCTTCAGCGCCTTGTAGTCATGGAGTTCAATACACGTAGCCTGCAAGACGACTCCAGCAAGGGTTGCAAAACTGCGTTCTTAGCCGTCTTCCCCTGCCTAAGTTTTCCCCAGTTTTATATGAAAATGTCGATATATTAAAAATAAAATAATGTTAAGCATTTACTTAATGGCTTGTTTTTCAAAAGAGCTGGGTATCGGTTAGCTTTCTTGTAGTCACTGAAAAACTTGAAAAATCCTTTGCTTAAAAATTCACTAGTTTAATCCATGGGTTAAAACTTTGGAGCTTTTATCCCTACTTTTTAAACAAAGCAAAGGAAACATTAGGTATAGCAGCAGTGTTCCCATTCCCTGCTACCATGCCACCATGGTCACATTATTTCCAAAAAGAGAATGAGGTAGGTCTGAAATGAAATTAGGGACTCAAATACCTAGGAACTTTCTAGAAGAAGCGAGAATCTAAACGCAAATTTTGGAGCTAGTTTCATAGCACTGGGCCAAAAATATCCCCTTGTCAGGAATATACTTAATATGTAGGGTTTTCTGGCACCACAAACCATGGTCTTGAGTTTGGTGCTTGAGCCATCTTTAATTTACTGTGATCAGATTTTTATAGGAGAAGTTTGCTCCCAACCCCAAGACTTCTATGCCTTTGGATTAGAAGACACAAGCTCACAGCAAATGCCACAGTGCACAAGAGTGTGAGGTGAGAAATACTCCTAAAGCCCTCGTTAAGCAGCCATCTTTGTTAAATCTCCTTCAGTTGATGAAGATCCAGGATGTGTCTGCAGGATCTCTGTTTTGAAACTTCTCATCCTGAAGACCTCTATGTAGCCAAGCACATTTTTTCTGGTCCTGAAACTTCTGCACAAATTAATTTCAAATGCAACTCAGTTTTACTTTAAAGATGCCAAATCAACCCTTGCAGATCTTGCATCCATCTGGAAAATATATCTGAATGAACATCGTCTGAGCTAAAGATTATTCCTGGATACTTAGGGGTGATGCAGTTGGGATAGCTAATTGTAAGATCTGAAACCTGTAATGAGCTCCAGATACTCACACAGATGGTACTCCAGGAATATTGTCTTAATTTTCTTTCTCATTTCCTTCCCTTTTAATAAGATGTTCCTATAATTAAACTAGCCTAAGGCTTGATTCAGCGGGTAATAACTCATGCTGAGGTTGAGTGAGAGCCTGAAGCTAAATATGCTTAGATATGAATAATACACAGTTATTTTCCCCCTGCTGTTTTTACTGCCATATCCCTTGGCTTGTTTGGAATGGGTAAGTGAACACAGAACTTGCGAAGCCAACCACATTGTCTTCTGCCAAGGAAAGTGTTTTCCCTGCCTCCACCCTGCCCATCTCTGTAAGCCTGAGGTCAAATCACACTGAGCCCTGGCCAGGATGGCCTTCATGGCAGAGACGGTCCTCATGGGAGCCTGCACAGCACCTGAAGGTGTTGCTACATCCAGAAGGGAGACTCATCCTCCGAGCATGTAGACTCACAGCTGACTGCAAGCATGTGAACAGCACATTCATGTGTTGAAAGTCATACACATGCACACACAGTTGCAAGGATGGGGCCCTAATTGGAGTTTGCAGCCAGCTGTCCACAATTAATGAAGAGGGCTCATTAGTCGGCATGGAAACCAGCTCTGCACATGAGGCAACTAAAGAGCAGGCAGAACTCTTGCTGCTGAAATCCTAGGGAGGTAAAAAGGTTTGCAAGGTTTTTTTCCTTGTTTTGTCAGATCCAAAACCCAGGAATGTACAGAGCCCAAATTGTTCACCAGCAGAATTGCTTATCAAGTAAAAAAAAACTCTGAATGCCCAAACTTTAAGAACGTCATAATTCCTCTGATTTGAAATTATTGTCCCCTTCCTCCTCAAAAAAGTCCTTAAAAACCTTTGGTTCCCTGTTTCTGTGACAAGCTAACACCGTAGTCATATTCTGGAGTCTGTTTATGAAATCCTCAGGTAACCCTGAAACCTGGCTTATCACCCAGGCACCCCGGCAGAGAAACAAACAGCAAGTCAGGCACTGACCAAAACTGCCAAACTGCAATAATTGTGTGATAAAAAAATCTAGCCACAAAAATCTAGCTGATATATTATGAGCCTATGACTGGAGATAAAGATATGGATGTTGTTTAGTGTTTTTTATTGCTCAGGACTTTATATGCTTAAATCGCTATGCAGTTGTTGATACTGTAACATGTTCGTTCTCGGTTGATCTGTGCATAACTGAGGTCAGTCCACGGCATTTATAAACATGCCTTGTTTAGTCTTGAGGTTTATCCCAGCATAAGAGTGAGTAATTAATAAATAAAAGAAGAAAGCTGGCCACACAAAGGACAGGCTTCCAAAATCAAGATGCTGGATGTTTTACTCTGGTTTGAACAGCAGGGTTTCAGAGACTTACAAGTACTTTGAAAGCTTAAACTAGAAGAAGCGCATGTGTGCTTGCGCACTGGGAATCGACAGAGCCTGCCCACTTGAGCCTAGGATTAAGCGTGCGAATTGATCCTGACACTCTGTCATCGGCACCCGGAGCTCAGCTCCAACTGGGCCTGCCACACACAGCAGTCGTGGGTTCCTGCCACCCCTTCTAAAATAGCGAAGTACGGCCAAGGAGTCTTTGCTCTTGTTTCAAGCTCATTAGATGAGTGATGACAGGTTATAGTAGCGGTCCCTTGTGGCCAGACAACGAGCAAGGCCCCCAACTGCTGCTGTCCACTACAATTGCAGTTGAATTTAGCCAGCTGTTGTAACAACCAGTGCGACATAACAGACCTCCCCGCGCTGTGCTTTAACGAGCTTCGCGCGTTTTATGCAAGTTCCCCTGCAAGATGCCGCTCAACTGTGAGGCTTTGTGCTACTGCCGAAGCATATGGCTATACCCTCTCACTTCTTGTGTTGGCCTTCATATTGGCAGAAACACTTCCCTCTTAGTCGTTTCCCGTCTTTCAGAAAGTCTGCCGAGTCTGAACTAAGCCGAATATTCACGGGGAAGGAGAAAGCAGGTAGCTCTCCTCACCCCCCTGTTTCGCTCCAGACTGACTGCTCAAGTTTGTGCTCTTTATTTTAAGAAAGGGGTGGAGGGAAATACTGACAGGGGGATTTTGTTTTCACAGCCTGCTTCATATGTGACAAAGATTCAATATCAATGTGCATCCTGAGTTCATTTTTGCAAAGCAAGAAGTGGATTTTGTCTTTGTTGGGAATAACTGAAAATATTTTTTCTCTTTGACCCTTTGGGGAAAATGAGCAGAGTCTAAATATTTGTAACAAATGTGCCCCCAACCCCAGAATTCTGGTTAAAACTGTTTTCCCTGTTTCTCTTTTTTGCAACCAGTTTTACTGGAGACAACTTGAAGATGTAAAAACCCTCATTCTCTCTCCCTTGTTTTAAAGCATTCCAACGTTCAAACCTGTGAGATGAGTATTCACCCAAGAAAGAGTGTTTTCTAATTAGAAGTTTAATGTTGGTGTCTTTTAAGTATCAAAACCACTATACGGTTACCTCAGCCAAATCTCTAATATGATTGTCATGTGTTCATCTAGTGTCATTGGCTGTAATCTTATCTAGGCTCAAGACGAAGTTAGACTCACAGCACTTCCACTTTCGCGGTCCTTCCCTGCACTCACAGTATTTTCTGAATTACTGGAAGATACCAAACTTCATGAGTCAAAATTCACTACTCTGGGGAAGCACTGCGGTAGCCCCAATGCTCTGATATTCTGAACAATCATCTTCACAGTAGATTTCTGAAGGATATTGGCACACATCATTGATCGGGTTGCATTATAAAGTATTCAAGAGGAAGAAAACCTTGTAGAAATTGTTATTTGACAATGTGCCCATAAAGTTATGACCTCTGTTTCTGTTTAATTTACAGTGGTATCTATAATAGGTATCTATATATAGTGGTATCTATAAATACATATCTACTGCCCAGCACCCAGTCCTATTTTCCAAATTCGTGTTAGCAGTTAAAACTAGAAAAAGACTTCTTAACTGATTTCCAGTGTGCAAAAACTTCTCAGAATATGTGGGAAAGATTTTGTTTCTGTTTTGTGGATGTGTTGATTCATTGCTCTAAAGATTTTCAAGTAAAACATCACACATTATTTGATGCAAATGAAAGCAAGACAGAGAGGCAGGCATGGGGCACAGTTCGGGAACATGATGAGGCCTTTGTGGTTCTTGAAGTCATGTTTTAAAATAAATGGCCATAATAACAATGCTGTATTGAGATATTGCAACTGTTTTCTTATTTCAGCTCTCCAAGAGACAAGGGTCTTCCTTCTTCCTTCTAGAGATATTTGTAATGATGCATGAAATGTCAAGAATCACTGAAGAAAGTACTGATCTAAATCCAAACAGGAAACAGTCTTTTTATGGAAAACTCCACCACGATTGTGTGCAGCAGTGAGAGATTTATTCTCTTAATGGCTCTGAGTTAATACATTCTGAGTAATGTGACACTTTGTCACATTACTAGTTATTACTAATTTTGTCCTAATTTTGAAAGTACTTTTTTATCTTTCAATAGAAAGCTATTCAGTGACAATTTTAAGCCTTGATTTCATTTTCATGGTTTTCTCAGCCACGCTGCCTTCTTGTAAAGAAAACCTGATGTCTTGGTTGTCCTTGTTTAGCGTGAATATTAAAACGTGCAGCCTTGGCACATAACGCATATTCTGTATTCGTAATACACACTGGGCAATGAATTCTAACTCTAGGGAAGTTAACAGCAACTTCTCTATTTTAACAGTCAGGATTTGCTTCTAGTTGCTTTGTCCTTTTACGCTTTTCTTGTATCTTAACGCAGACTCAACAAGGTGCTTCATATTGAGTCTGCAATTCATATTGAATTCAAGAAAGGATTTAAACTTTAATCCTAGTTATAATCCTAATGGAAAGCAATAACTTTTCATGAACAATTCGTTACTGTGCTATTAAGTAGGTTAAAACACACTGCCTCTAGCACTTGCAGTAAATATTTGTTTTTGGAGTAGCTGGGAACTCCACAACTTTCTGACTCTTATTTGAGATCTGAAAGACTTAAACAAAAGTATTCTTCCTCCTTCTTTATTTTGTTACACACCCAATTTCCCCTACATTGAATTCATTCAATATGCAAAAAGATTATCCACTTTAAAACTAATTCTGTAGTAGTATAATGTTTTCCCAGCAGTGTTCACGGAGGCCTTAGTTCACTCCATCACTATTCAAAGACTGATGCAAATTCCTCACACGTTTTTACGCTGCTTATCACTACAATAGCTAAGTGCAATGCAAACATGAATACGCATATATTCACAACATCTTTATGAGGTGACAAAGTGGTGTTATGCTCTCATTTTACAGCTTACAACTGGTCAGTATCAATAATATTCACTGACGGTAGGGACTCAGTTTGAGACCCTTAAGATCTGGTTTTTTAGAGTGTAAGTGTCATGTAGCACATACATTTTCAAGTGAAATGCTGGTTATCTTTAGTTATGTCTGCGAGTGCTTTGTTTTTCTGCAGAACTCAGTATCTCAAGTCAGGCACCAGATAACAAGAAATCCAAGTTTTAGCACTATGTGAGAAAAATCAGATCGAAATAACTAGCCGGCCTGCCCTTGGGAGACCAGGGCAGTGCCAGGTAAGGAACACCCTGTTTCACTGAGGGGCACCATGTCCTGAAGAGCTACTGCCTAAACAGACAACACAGGGAGTGGTAGAAGAAGGAAAGCATTATTTCCATTTCGTCAGGGATTAAACCAAAATCATAGGCAAATATGGGAAGTTTTTCAAAAACACATGCAGTGTGTCACTTTCCACTTAGCACTCAGAAATCTATGCAAAATACAGGTACAAAAGACAACGATCAAAACGGCCTGAGTATAGTGGGTAAGCACACGCTTCCTTTGAAAAACAGCCGGAGTGGAAATGCTGTCACTCTCTAGGCGCATACAAATGCTGAGCTATTTCCTGACAGCTATATTCCCTAAAAACTGTAAGAAGAAGAAACATGCAAGGGCTCTTGGCAAAAAAGCTATTTGATTTATTTTGAAAAAAATTGAAAAATTGAGCTGCAGGGCCTGTGACCTACAGTTTATGTAGCTGACAGTATGAGAATTTTTGGCTCCTTCTGTCAGATCTGGAAGGCAGGATCTAGACGCAAAGTCCAGTACCGAAGCTACAAGATCATTCTTCTCTTGAAGGAAAAAAGCTGGTATTAATACAGGTGTCCTGTCTAGAGTAATTAGTAAAGAGATGAGCTGCAGTCAGGAGCACAACAGAGTTATTCAGAAACACCAAGGAGATGATCCGTAGTAATTCCAAATGCTTATCATTTTCATTCACTAAAACTATGTTGCTTTAGCAGAAGAAAAGGAAGGGAAGGAGCAAATGCTGTGTCTGACATTGTTACTCATTTCCCTGGATTACCCTGGTGCCCTGAATTAAACCCCCAAAACTAACAAGAAACTGTTTCCCAGAAGACAGTCTCAGACTAGCATGTTTTTTCAGGGTTATTTGCATTGGTGTTTATTTCGTGTGAGCTGATGAAAGTCCCAAGGGTTTACCTCTGACAAAAAGAGTGGGACAAATACACATGAGTGCCCAGAAGCTCTACTCAGCTGTGGTGAGGCTGCCAAAGGAGATAATTCTGCCAAGTGAAATAGCTTCCAGGCTGTGCACTTTTGTGTCAAAATGACATTAGTGTATTTTGACATAAGTGCTGTCTTTTATCAGGGATAAGCTTCAAAGCCACAGAGATGGAGAGATGGGAAACTGGAGGTTGACAGGAAAAATAGAAGTTGACAGAAAAACATAAAGAGAATTTGTTAAAACAAACCCAACACTCCAAGAGCCAGCGATACCTTCAAGGACCAAATTTAGAGCAAAGGATGATTTATTGCTGTATGACCATGATAGTTGAGGCATAGTAAATAAATTTTCCCTGCAAAATGCAATGGAATGTAGAAAGCCTTGTATCTGCTCTAATGTTTGGGGCTGCCTGCCCCCTGCTAGCTGATGAAAGAAGCTTAAACTACAGAGAGAGTATGGAGCTAGTTAAGACAGACTGATATGCCTGTTCATAACTATTTTGATATAAATTCTGGACAGCTTAGATGCTTACCTAAATAAAGTTCAGAAGGAACTCTACAAAGCAGGTAAACACTCAAATTTCACAGCTTGAGGGACAGATACTTTTGGAGGTGAAATTATTTGCCAAAGTTTACATGCATTTCAGGCCACCACCTTCCCAAGGCCTAACCTGGAGCTGAATCCCATAGCTCAATTCATCCTTGGCCAGCAGAACTATTGTGGATTTCTAACACTGTGGCTGTACTCACAAGCCTCTGGATCAGAGACTTTCCCTGAACAATCTCTCACTGATTGATTACAGAGTACCTGGGAAGCTGGACTTGTCACTTGGAAATACAGAAAGAGGAACATGTAGCTTCGCTGGCAGCAGTGATCACTGAGGTTTCTTACCTCTTTGGTTAGCAACACAGAATTTCCATTAAATTCCACAGGCCAAAAAAGCCTTGCTGAACGGGGTTAAAGGTTTCTAACTTCACATCAACAAAACTTCCTGCCGTAGCGATTGTTATGTCCAACAAGGTAGGTCATTTCCCTGCTGTACGTTTTCCTCCTCTTATCTCTGGTGACTCCAAAAGCACATAGGATTCACAGAAGCTAAAACTAAAACAACAACCTACATCCGGTCAATCAGGTCATCTCTGATCTTTCGGTCAGTCCCCTTTGACAACCACAGAGTCAATAAAAATGCTCAGACATGCCAGTAAGTTTAATTCCCCTATCCCTTTCACAGGCTTGAAGCCTGTAGAAGACAGAATGATAATTTTCAGCTTCCTAACCAAATTTCAGCAGTCAAAGCAAGGTGCTGCCAGTTATAGGTGACATGGCTTCCTCTGACAGCTGTATATTATTGGCATGACTGATGTCTGCTCATCTCTTCTGGAGTCCAGAAGCTTCTGCAGGGCACACACGAAGATCAAAGACTTCTATCTAAGTCCTCTACCTCAAAATATTTACTAGCTGTCATCTGGAGAGATAGAGAGAAGCCGTGGCCTCAACATCTGACAACTCACTTGTGTTGCTTACTACTGTGTCCCATGTGCCATTAATGTCACCAGCGATATAAATAGGATATCGCAATGCCTACTTAAGAGTAGTTTCCAGACAGAGTAGTTAGATCAAATTCAACCTGGATAAGACAAAAGAAATACAGCCAGGAAGGAGAGATCACTAGGAAAATGGCCTTCCATGGCAGTATATGTACCAAACACGAGCCCTGAAGATCAATAAACTCAAAGACTTTTTTGATTCAGATAGGGCCTCCAATCCTTAAGCCCTGATATATGTGCTTAGATTTGATTCTCAGGTTGTTGATATTGCCTAATACCATACAGTCCATCATGATTAACTCAATTCAGCCACAGAAGGCTGAAGAAAATACCTCATCATCTTGTTTAGCAATATAATTATACAACTGCAATATCATTGCTAAATGAAGCCAGATATCACAGAGGGAACAGATCAGCTCCACAGCTCTTTAGGATAATATTTTGAGACAAAAAAGAATATATTACAAATAAAAAAGAATAATAAAAGAATGATAAAAGAATACATTGCAAATATCTGCCACATGGCCCATGAGTGAAAACTATCTTTCAGTCATCTGTTTGTCTTCTTGCATTTAAAGCTGTCTTTAAGCTTCTCATAAGCAGGGCTTTTACTCTATAGCACAAGGACTAGCATAGCAGTGACAGCACAAGCTAAGGGACAATTCTGAAACAGTGTTTGTTTACGGTTGTGTATGCTGCTGCAAAGATTTCCAGGCAAATTCTGGTATTTAAAAAGTTTGCACCAAGGCCACAAAAGCATTTACATATTTCACTCTCGCTAAAATCCTGGAGGAAATCAACAGGAGTTCAGCCCTTGTTCCCAGTCAGTGAATCTGAGCAGCAGTCCTCACACTGAGATATACCAAGGAGAGAAAAGGCAACTGCCACAACATCCAGACGCATTTAAGAGAGGATGACAAATTTTAAGTCCACTTGATTTGGAAAACCCTAATTGCACACCTAAAACAGTAGTCCCGGTTTTATTTAAATGACATTTTATTAACCTGTTTTCTAGACTGCTCAGTATGTGATCTGAGAGTCATTGAAGATGAAGTGAAAAAGGAAATCAAGACCCTTTAACCGGCACTGCTGCCTGCAGTATTTTAATTTTATATATAAAATCAGGCATCAAAAACTGAATGAATCTTTTATACACCTCCACTGACCTTAATGAAACAGTCAAGGTTTAAACTTGACATTTTGTATCTGGACATCTGGAATTTTTACTGATTCCTAATAGAAATTTTACTCTGGTTTTTCCTCACTCCAGGAAAAGCAGTGATATTTTGGGATGTTTATTCAAAGGCATGTTGAATTAATATTCCTGCAGTTAATTCACAAATTGTATAGCTAATTCTTTAACTGCTCGTGGAATGGAAGTTAACCTGTCTGTTGCTCCCAGTACATTTTGCAGCACTTCGATTTCTGGACTTTTGCCAAAGTGTGGTATTGTTCAGGTCCTTTGTCTTGCCATTAATGTTCTTACTGTTACGGTTTTGTCTGTTGGGTCAATGAGATTAGATTTCATTAGCACAGCAAACTGAAAAAAAAATACAAGTTATTAGATAATCATTAAAGCACATCTGTTGCCTTTTTCAGAGTGCCAAAGTCTGAATTCCATTGAACTAGTGACATGGCACTTGACCAGCGCTTAGTTCAGCTATGGTCAATGAGCTGCAAAAGGATTAAAATATTAGCAGCTAGTTGACTCAACCTAATCCCTGGCAGTTTTGTTTAGATTGCAAAGAAGGGTGCCTAGAGCAAAAGAGAATGAAACAATTGCAGTAAGAAAATGCTAACATTTTTAAGGCCATTCCACAAATTGTTCTATAATGGTGCCTCCAAGATTGGTGTTACCCAAGATATCAGGTCCTTATGTACTCTAAATAGACTTGCATGTACTTCCACCCTGAGTCTGTTCAAAAGTCCCTGAGAACTTCTCAGCCTGAAAGTCTGGCTGTTAGAGAAGGAAAACAGGTATTCGCTCCATCATCCATACACCCGAATTGAATAGCAATCTGGGCTATGAATGAATACCCTGTCTCAAACGTCTGCTTCTTTTCTCTTTTCAGAAACTCTTCTGAAACATCCTGTGGCAAATATTTTAAATCATAGGCTTTTTTATGTATCATTGTAGTTTATTTTTTAAAGAAAACATTTATATATTGTGTAGATATCTTTGCAAAGTACTGGAAACCATGTTTTTACAGACAAAACCTAGGATTTCCAAAGAAGCCTTCACAGAAGGATGCACCCAATCCCCATCAGATGTCACTTGTGATTTAAACTTACAGTCTTATCACATAAGCACTGTACATGTGTAATCAGGTAGCTGCCTATGACTAATTGTAGAGAATTATTTAAGAATTTACAGAGGAATAAAAGGAAAAAAACTTTGATCATTAAAAAATTATCACATATTAGGCCACACACACTTAGGAGGTTTTATTTTCCTTAAGTAAGGGTCTGGATTACTGCAATCACCATTGCTTTGGTGTGACTGTCATCAGCTAATTTAAGACTTGAGATATTTTGTGATTTAGTATAGGATTCCTGATTTGCTTATTAAAGATTCAAGCTAGTCAAATTGCACACAAGGGTGAAAAGGAAATTCTCGGATGGTTTTCTGCCATCCCTGACCACAGCAAAAATCCACAGTCATATCATCTAGCAAATGTATTAATAGAATTGTAGAATCACAGAATCATTTAGGTTGGAAAAGACCTTTAAGATCATTGAGTCCAACCATTAACCTAGCACTGCCAAGGCCACCACTAAACCATGTCCCTAAGCATCACATCTACATGTCTTTTAAATACCTCCAGGGATGGGGACTCAACCACTTCCCTGGGCAGCCTATTCCAATGCTTGACGACTCATTCAGTAAAAAAATTTTCCCTAATATCCAATCTAAACCTCCCCTGGTGCAACTTGAGGTCGTTTCCTCTCGTCCTATCGCTGGTTACTTGGGTGAAGAGGCCAACACCCTCCTCACTGCACCCTCCTGTCAGGGAGTTGTAGGGAGCAATCTGGTCTCCCCTCAGCCTCCTCTTCTCTAAACTACACAACCCCAGCTCCCTCAGCTGCTCCTCATGAGACTTGTTCTCCAGGCCCTTCCCCAGCTTTGTTGTTCTTCTCTGGACACGCTCCAGCACCTCAGCATCCTTCTTGTAGTGAGGGGCCCAAAACTGAACACAGTATTTGAGGTGCGGCCTCACCAGTGCCAAGTACAGGGGCACGGCCGCTTCCCTGGTCCTGCTGGCCGCAAGCCAATTGCCACATTTCAAGAAAATCTGGAAAAATTGAAATTCTGTTGCACTGGGCTTGATACTGATTCTACAAAATGTAAGACATATACCAAGGAGAGAAAGGGGTTAAGAGGCATGTCAAGTTTAGCTAAACACGTGGATGTACATTTACAAGTGATCAATTTTTTGGTTTTTTTTTTTTTATAATCATTGTCTCAGGTGTCCTTCCCTTCATGATTATTTCCAACGCTGTTGCTACGCTGCCGTGTAACTATTACTGTTCTTGCACACATTAATCCCAATAAATGGTTGCTCACACAATTTTTCTGTATTGTACTCCTGGAATACGCCCTCTCACATATTACTCACCTGGGATATCAGTAATAAACAAGATAATTATAATAGCTATCAAGTCTGTAACAGGTGGTGAAAGGCAAAGGGGAGATAAACCCTACAATTAGAAGTTTATAATTGATGAATGGTTATTTCATCAATTATTTTGTTTTTAATAAATTTCTTTTCTTTCTATTACTAACTTATCTTTTGGAATTCCTCTTTTAATAAGCAGGAAGTTAGCAATATGACATTGCTACTTTTTAACAAGGAAAAAAAGGCATGCCTAAGAAAGCACAGTGACCGGGTAATTCACGTTCCAGCTAATGCAATTAAGGAATAACAACCATATAACTCTGAACTCCTTACCTACATGAAAGGTCATCTTTCTGTTTACTTTTTCTTAGAGTAGGTTCTACCTTGTTTCCAGTCTTGCAACATTCAGGGACAAGAAAGGTGTCTGTTACATGTCCTGATACATGTCTATAATAGCACACGTGCAGCAACAGTACTTAAAAGCTCACAAACTCCTGCTGCACATCTTTAAGTGGTTTGTGCTCTTTGGGCTATAGTCTTATGCTCAAAAAAATAGTCATTGTTTAAATTTGATTGGTATAATATTTCCAGTTTAACTAATTGGTGGACCTGAAGGTCAATGCATGAGGCTCATGCATGAGGCCCGTGTTCCTCTTGTGTTATGACTTGGTTTTAGAAGTCAGTGTATGTATCTGAAGAGTCTGTATTGCTGAATTCAGCTTGTCAGCAGAAGCTACAAATTCATCTGGGGAGAACCTGACTTTTCTAGGTTCCAGAATACAATGAAAGTCAAGAAATTCTGGGTAATTGGCTGCAAGGGTTCTTTGGAAAGAAACAGCATTTCTCAGCCTTTTGAAAAAAAGAGAGCATGCTTCATCATACACATGGGATTGGGACACACATCTTGGATGCTTCTTGCTTTAGCTTTTGTATGCTCCTAGGAGGGATCAGCCCCTATCTCTGACTTTCATGTAAGGTACCCTAGCTACCCAGACCAGAGGGTGAAGCTGTGCCATCATGTGGGAAAGAATTCAAAATTCGCAGGGTGAGAACTGGTGTTTTCTGCTGTCAAATAATGATTCAGGAACTCATCTAGAGTGTAAGAAATTTGAATTCTGGTGTACACCCCACCAATGGCCAGTGTATTTTACACGGTGTCTGGTTAATGCAAAATAAGCAAAGGAAGAGACAGTTTTCAGAGCTCTCCTTTTCTGTCTACTTACTAGAGAAAGCAATCATACTAATGCAGTTTCCCTGGCATAGCAATTCTTGAGGTCTTTTCTGAAGAATAGAACACCATTAGTGGAAAAAAGAGAGCACATAGAACAAACTACAGGGGTTAGGGCATCCCTCAAACAGGAAAAACTCTAACCCACCTCTTCCATTCACTTAGCCATTGCTCTAACACTTTCTGTATAAAAATGTCCCTGCTGCTACAATGAGAACGGTCTTTCCACAGCCTTTGTCACAGATTGTCAGCCTCTTTGCACATGTTTAACACAGCAGTGAAATGTACATCTTCTGTGAGGCCCCTGACCACTCTTGTTACCCCTGTAAAATGGGATTGGGACCAAAGTGTGAAGCAATCTGGATCTGGCAACTGTAGCCAGGACAGTGTCCTATGGAGCACCAGCTTCCCAAAGCAGGTTAGAGAAGCCATAAGTCTGTTTTGACTTGCAATGGGAGCCCATTTGTTCTCTTTCTTCCCATGCACCTCACCTCTTCCTGGATCCTGACCTACTAAGAAGGCAAAACCCCAATTGTTCCCAGTGATTTTGTATTATATTTGCAGATCCTGGCATTTCTTGCAAGAGACTTTATCGGAACACACTCCTAGATTTGAGCAATCCTAACTTTAAATATTTCACTCAGGTTTGTTTTCCATTTTTAGAAATAAAAATAAGACTAAGTAGCTCAGAGGTGACAAAGGTCTATTTCATGCCTTATATATGGATTTGTGGTAGAATCTCAGTCTTAAAAATAAACTATAACAGACTATGAGTTTGTGTCAAGAAGTGGCTGACTCCACTTGCATTATTAACTGAGCATATTTTGTCATATAAATAAATTCTAATTGTTAATCAAACAGTTCCACATTTTAAAGTTCAACTAAGGAGTTCTCCTTGTTCTTCAAAGCCCAGAACTTCTTGTAACACTCAGGTCACTTAAGTTTTCCTAAGAAACTTCCAGTTCCTGTGACTCATAACACCACCTTCTGGACGATTATGACCTAAATGTGACTAAAATGCTCTTAATCTGTGCACTGGCCTGTGCACGCTGGTAATGTACTCATACACGTACCTGCTGTGGTCACAATCTAACATCAGTTCCTCCGGTGATGTCATGATCAAGTGTTTCTTAGTGTCTGTGAAAAAATACCCGTCAAGGTCTAGAATAAATTAATCTGTTGTGTTTTAGGCCTGGGGAGTGTTTTCAGCGCAAAGATTGGAAATAACAAAATAATGATTCATTTCTGATATTTTAGAAAAGTAGCAGCCTTTTTCTCTTTCAGCTAAGCTCTCTGTCTTAGTGTGTGATTTTACTCCCAGCAACAAAGAGCATGGCATCTACTTATTTCAGTCACTGGGGAAGTACTGAGGAAAAAAATATGGCTTACTGTAGCCATTTGGGAAATACCACCATGCTTCTAACAAAGAGAAGGCAACTGTGCTACAATGGGGCAATTTAATGTAGTTTATCTAGCAGCCCATTATAATATTTTTGTATGGCTGACAGGTATAAGATACATTCAGCATACGTCAGAGAGCCAAGATGAGGAACAGCTTAAGGTGTGAACCATTTTTGACAGAAATACTATATGCCTACATTGCACCACCTAAGAAGTTGGACCTACTATTAAAGGTACACAAGTACCTTTTTACGCTGTAGGTTATTGCATCAGTTATCGCATCCTTCAAATGGTACAATAACACCTTTCCCAGAAATCCAGACTGAATCAGCCAATTTGCCCTTTACCAACTTCTGAAACAGTTCCATGTACTTGGGAAATCCCTGTTCATAAAGATCGATAGCTAGTGAGTGCTATCATAGCTCAACATATTCTTCAGTTCTTCTGCATTACGTGTTTTATACACCCTGAGATCACATGCTGACTCATGGGGATTGGTATGGAGCTGATCAGGAGTATAGCCTCTGCACTTCCTCCAGCTAATAGCCAGATTTTGATCAATCGGATAAGATAGTATGTAGAAAGGGACATTAGGGAGACACAGTTGTTATTGTGATAACCTGGGCACTCTTACCCAGAGCGATGAAGTGCCAGTTCAGGTACTAGTAGACTTCAAAAGTAGACACTTTGTCAAATGCAGTAAGCCTTATTCTTCATATAGAAAGTATTAGTGCTTCTGAAGCTCAACAGTTCTTTCACAGGCTAGGTGCCAAAGCAGTAGTATTTAATGACTTACAGAGGTCTGTAATTGCACCCTGTTTTGCTTTTTGCATGCTACATTGAGTGTCAAAGATTTATGTTTTGCAAAAGCCTGCTGCAGGAAAATATGTAAGCATCGTATTTCCTAAGTTACACTGAACTGCTTTTTTTTCCAGTCACTTACAATAAAAAAAAATCAGAAGTGTACTTTTTTTTTTTTTTTGTATGTAAAATAACAATGAAAGGCAACAAATATTTTGACCTTCAGTTTCAGAAAGAAATCATAATTTTGGAAACTTCAATTTTCAGGTGCCTGAACTTAGGAAACCATGGACATGACTTTGACAGATGTTGAATGTATATGCTGCCAGGCTTCAGTAGTAAAGAATTAGTCAAATAAAAATGATAGATTGCTATTTTTAAACATGTGTTGTTATAAAAAAGAAAATATATTTGTTTCAAACGTATTACAAAACCAATGTTTGTATATTCAGGACTTAAAACTGAAAGAGAATAAGGTTACTCATGGTTTGACCAGAAGTTACCCGTATTTTTTCCTGATGTAAAAGATTTTCCTCTTTCCTCTTGGCAACACTCAGAATATTGTAGGCCTAACATTTATGGCAAAGAGTTATGTTTATTGCTTAGGATGAATAATATACTTCAGATAAGGACAGGCAATTCTTTTAATTCTAATACCTTTGGATGAGGACTGGGAATTAATTATGTTAACCCTAAGGTTAGTTTTGACAATTTCCAAGAAATCTTAAGTAGAACTTTGGAAAATTCCATAAAATACATCCTTCTGCTCATCATTCTTTTATTGTCAATAAACAGAATTGGTAAATCTCAAGAAATTGGAAAAGTTGTCTTTCCAGATGCTTGAAAGGTATTTTAATAAAAAAACCTGTAGAATTCTTTTCTTATCTCTAAAGCAATCACGAGGAACAAATTAATGGAGTAACTTCAGAGTATTTATTACTCATTGGGAGATACTGTACCAGACAGTCCATGGCTCCTGAAATAATTATCAAGCTTTTATTATCTTATTACTACTACCTGCAGTGGTAAACAGATCACATGCTTTGAGAAAAAACTCATGGAGTAAGACAGAAAATGTTGGATAATGTTAGAAGTATGTGTACCCTAGGTTGAAGTCTTGTTCCATTTAGGTCAAAGGCAAAAGATCCTGCTGATTTCAGTAGTGTGATTTCAGTCAGGCCTGAGAAATATGTTGCCAAAGTCACTCTGCCTGGTAAAGCTTCAGGTTTATTTTTAGTCTTACTGTGGTATCAGTAATTAGAGTAAGCACTGATAAGTTCTTGTTCTGATACTCTCAACTCCATTCCCAACAGCACATGCTTGCCTGGGCAGACTGCGTAATTCAGAGAGTCTGTTCTCAGAAAATATACCTTGTTTCTTCAACATGATTTTCCACAGAGGTGACACTGCCTTACTGCTGCCCAGGTGTCCTGAGCTGCAGTTTCAGCTTTATGGCATTTCAGCAGGGAGATATTGGTCATAAGTATTAATCACCTTCTGCCTCAGTAATTCAAATATGGAGAGTAGTGATTTATGTTAAATAAGGCAACACTATAAGGAGTTAGACCTGAATATATTCATTTAAACTTAATGTACCTACAGTTCATAACTTGATGGTGGAAGCAGATGGTTTTTATAGCTTTCTGTTTTTCTAACAGCAGCACTTATGAGCTCTTCAGAGAAGCCAACCCAGAGGAGGGGAAAAGCCACCACCCCAAGTTCTAGATAGCTTTATTCCAACATCTAGATTGAGGAGTATGTATGAAAAATCGATTTTCTTCTATCAAAGCATTTTACTTACCACAAGATGGCACTGTTTTTTATTTATTTTCAGCTAGCACTGTCCACAGACCTCTTGTGTTTCAAAGTGTTCTCTAAAGAGAAAATGATCAGATCTCAGCAACATTTAGCACACGTTTATTTTGTATACCTGCTTATTTTGACCATCTTCTCCCTTTATACTAGATTTGAAAAATGCTGGGTTGTGCCTTGCCGTCTTTATTGATGGATTTATTTTCCTTTCAGACTGTTAAATGATTCACAGCCCACCACCTCACTTTTGAATTTTCAGACTGAGACCAGCTCAGGCTTACTTTGGGTCCACTAAATCAAAAAAATGGTTCAGATGTGAGACTAATCCAGATATTCTCCTACATTCAGGAGTCTTGGTAAAGATTTGGGTGGACAGGGTTTGAGTCTTGGATTCACAGAGAAATCAGGCAGCAGAAAAATTTCTAGACAGCATTTCATGCACTTTTACTATAATAATGCCTCTTTTATTGTATATCGAGCTATAGCCTGTATTACATAAACCTATAAATATAACATTTTTTAGTAGATACTGCTAAAGGTTCCCATAATAGACTTGTACTGCCTGCAAGGACAGGGGGATTTACAGATATCCATATTTATGTAAATAAATACATCTCCATTAGCTGAAATAGGAGATGGTGAAAACTGATTTTTATCTTAAGATGTATTCAAAATGTTGCCAGTTGCTCCATTTATCTGGATTCGTCAAGATGTTGCTATGCACAGGATACTCGCAAATAAGGGTGTTACACCAGGGCATGATTTCTGCCAAATTCAGACCCTAAGAAAGTTTATTGAAGTAATTGTAGTTTGAGTGAAAATGTTGGTTTTGTGCTTCTGTTAAAAGTCTAAACTAGTGAGTTGCTGTAAGCAGTGAAGACCCCTCCTTCTATAGTATCCCCAGAAAGTATCCAGTGTTTGCTTTCTCTCTTGTGAAAGAACATCTGTTGTGAGTGGTATAAGCTATCTTCTGGGCCTGACCCACCTCTAGTTACTCTTTTAATAACCCAAGTCAGTATGCACAGTAAGTAGGACATGCATGGGTCTCCTTTCCACATAATGGATAGGCAGCAGTAACCTTGCATCTGCTCTTGTGTTAGTCTGTCACTCACAATCAGGGGTTACTTGATGCCTAAAATAATTCCTCCCCTGACAACTAATTCATCTGGGAAGAAAAAAGACTCCATCCAGATGGTGGGAATCTCACAGGCTTCTAGTTTTTTTAAATGGCAAAGTCTCTCCTTTTTTAATAGACACTCTGTAAGTTATATAACATTCTTGGAGCTATCGCGTGCTATTATCAGCCTTCAAACATGTGTTAGGCATTCAGAAAATAAGTCCTTCTCTGACCTGGGCGACTACGTTGCTAAAAATGTGAGCTGCCAAAATCCTTTACAAAAGTGAGTCCTAATACCAAATATCATATTTTTTTCTAGATGTAAATATTAAGGACAGAGAAGGATGGTATGGTGGGGAAGGGAGCGGGACAAACATTTTTAACTCGATGCAGTGTTGATTTGCTGAGGTTGTCGGCAAGAGTCACCATCTACGGACTGCTCAGTGGCCCACACGCCAAGAATTAGTGATTTTAGTCCGGCATTTAGCAGGCGTCTCAGTGATAAAGCCCACCACTCATGGAAATGCAGAATGATTTGTGATTTGCAACTGAGGAAATGAAGACATAATATTTGTGAAAGGACGCCTAATTTCCCTACCTAAGGAACAAGGCTTCAGAAATCGGTCTCTAAGAAACATCTGCTATGTCTGTTGAGAAAGCTTACACAGTCTCACCCTGCAAGGCGGGGGGGTGTCACTGTAATTGATTTTCTATTGTTCTGTTGTAAAAGTAGAGGACATCAGCCAGCATGACAGTTGTAATACCATTTTTCATAAATTGGTGCTTCTATTCTGGCGTGGGTCAGACTCTCATAAGAAACTCAGCTCTTCTGCCATTTGAAAAGTGAGTTTCTTGACCACGTGTTTGGAGAGAAGGGCTTGGAAAAAGATTCTGGAAGGCTCAGAGGTCAAAATGCAAGCATAAAGGTAGCTACATTTGCCATTGAAAAGCAGTATTTGGGGACAAATTTGTATCAGCTGAATATCTCAAGCTGGAAATGCTGGCATTATCTATCATGCCTTTCGTGAGAACAAGCAGTGTACCAGCAGCGATGGCATAATACTCATCTGTGTTAGGAATACGAAATACCCTGCTTTTGCCAATAAAATCAACGGACGTTAACCCTGTGCAAGACCTGGATTTTTATTTTCAGCCAGGCTTTTAGCACAGTGCAACACTTTGCTGAAACCCGCTATGGAAAGCTAGAAATGGGTTTTCTAAAATGGAGTTTCAGCGGCATGCTCACACATCACAGGAAGGTTCGGCCTGGCCAGGCCAGCCCTGTTGCGCTGTGGGGCTAACTCTGCCCAGGCCTGGCACATCCCAGCCTCCGGGACCGACGGCCATCCCAGCGGACATGGCCAGGCTCCAGGAGCTCGTGTGGCTTTTTGCCTTGCTGTTATCTCCAGCGTGAACGCCGGGCACCTCTGAGATGTCGCTGTACTGAAACAGCCCCAGACCCGACTCTATGTCGCCAGCAGGTATCCCTTAAAGCTGTCTTAAGAGCAACTGCGTGCAGTGATAGACTAATAAAAATCAACTCTCTCACGGTAAAATTACTTACTAGGCTAACGATGCCATGCGTAGCTCTGCGCTGAGTTGCACAGCTCCTGTTTGAGGGGTGACAGCCTGAGGGGCTGCAGGCCACGCTTCAAGAGCACGGCTCCCTGTTCGCTGCCCGCCCCTCAGTGATAATGGCCGCCGCCAGCGTTACCTTCGCCATGTAATGTAAAAACACGTTATAGTGAGTGTCTCTGGCAAGAAGCTGGCAGCAGGGGCTGCAGGGCGCCTCTGCGAGGAGAGGCAGGGGCTGCCCCGTGCAGGGCATGGCTGCTTCCAGCCAGTTCCAATGGTCCCGCCGCCAGGCACAGCCAAGCCCCTCAGCCAGGCGGGTGACACCTCAGGGAAAGAGTGTTTAAGAAAGGGCAAAAAATGCTGGACAGGCAGAGGAGGAGGGGAAAAAACAAGAAACAGCACCACGAGCACCCAGGTCAGAGAAGAGGAAGGAGGAGGAGGAAGAGGTGCCCCAGGTGCCGGAGCAGGGATTCCTTCGCAGCCTGTGGAGAGACCACAGTGGAGCCAGGGAAAAACGTGAGGAGGAAGGAGCTGTTACGGACTGACCGCAGCCCCCATGCCCTGGTAGAGGCGTCAAGAGTGAAGGAGTGGAGCCGAGCCTGAGAAAGGGTAAGAAATTTCCCTGTCTTTCCCTCAAACTATGAACTTTTTCATCCCATTTTCTCCCCTTGCCTGGGAGGCTGGGTGGGCGGCTGGCTGCTGGCCAGGGTGAACCCACCACATGTGTCCACATAATAGAGACTCTTGCTCTGAAGAACTTCCCTGAAATCAAAGATAATAAGGTGAACAAAAGGGAAAGATGTTTAATTTTAGAAATCATTTAGAAGCTGAGGCACAGACACATTGCATATTTTGTAGAGTTACACAAGACACCTGGCAAGGGAGACCCAGCTCAGCACTCTGGTGTTCGAGGATGGCACTTCAGGCCCCCGACCACCTTTCTTCCTATATCAGGACTGAAGAATTTAATGAAAAGTGCTGTTTTGCTGTATTTTGACCAGCTAGCTGGCACTCTATACTGCAAGCTGTCTCAAGCAACACGCATTGAGTTTGGCCTCAAAACATGCTGTGGTATTTCCATCTGTCAGTAACAGATTAAAAAAAGATTTTGTGGATTCTTTATAAACAACCCTAAACCTTCACCTATGCTATTTATATCTAAACTGAAGAAACTTTAGTGATTGATGGCTGGACTCCTATGCCAAATTCTTGCCAATAGACTGAAAAAACAAATTCAGTGAGACCTGCACACCACTGAGGGGATCAAGAGTGAGACTGAATTCCCAGTCTTCATTGTCTGTTCTTAAATCCCACTCCAAAATAACAGTTTGAAATCTGTTTTCTACTGATTCATGACCTTTGGGAATGAATATTCATTTTACAGGAAGGTTACGAAATCTGTATTAGACATTAATTTACTCATTTTTACAGCTTGCTTTTCTGCTTCAAACATTGTTCTTAGTTTTTTTGGTCAACAGGCATAGGAATAGCAAGTAACATTTATCTATGATTACCGGACATCTGTTTATTGCTAATCAAGGGGACTATGTCTTTAAAAGGAAGTAAGAAAATGGTGAGAGGGTGATTTCTTAATAAGAAAGAAGAAATTCTTATTCCGGGGTAGTGGCACGGTGGGGTTTTTTTCCACAAAATATCATGATGAATGACAAAAAGATGCTGCACGGAAGTCATGAGCAAATGCATGTCTCTCTGATGAACAGCCCTTATAAGCAGAGTTACTTGGGCAGACACAAAATAGAAAGAAAAATTCCATACCAGCATAGGAAAGGTGAATAGCTGAAATAGAGTGACATTCCCTGTAAGCAGAAATGATGCTGTCACATGCTTGGCAATACTGAACTGAACAATTGTATGGTGTACCTTCTATGAACATTTGAAACTGGAAATTAAAAATAATTTGAATTACCTGACCCTCAGTGTGATACCATTACCCATCTAGGCTCTCAGAAAGTTAATTTAAATGAAGCGCCTGAACACAAGAACCTTTGAAATATTTATCCATGGGCAAAGCTAGGAGTAGAATCAGCCCACGCAATTCTAGCACAGCTGGTTTTATTTTATTAGCTGGGAGGTATAATTTACCAACTTAAATAAAAATATTTCTGACTAAATGGGTTGAATCGATAAAATTACAAAACTGATATCCTTCATTTTGAAACACTCTTCAGTCCAAGTAGATTTCCCACAAAACAAATGAGGAAACTGAAATCAGGAGCAGAGGAAAGTCAGTTTCCTTCTATGCTTTCCAACTTTCTTTCACTATTTTGTGGTTTTGTTTAGAAGGCAATGCTGAGAACTCTGGAAAGATGTCTTTGGTTTTCACACAAATTTTTGCTCTTTAGAGTAAGCACTTTCCCCTTCTTTCTCATATGTCACCATTTTCCAGCAAGGAAAAATAGAGGGGGAAAAAAAGGAGAAATAAGAGAAATAGGATCTTAAAAATAATTTTAAAAGAAATAATAAAAAATATTATCAATGATAATATATAATTTTGAAAATAAAGACTATGTTAAAGATTGTGTTTAGGTTGGAACCTTGTTTCAAAACTTATTTTATATTATTTTAAGATTTGTAGGCAAATTTTCTAGGAGAAATCACATTTTTCCTCTACTTCTCATTTGGGAAAATTTTGAATTTGCAAGTCCTAGTGGGTTTTGGAATGTGAAATTATATAAGAAATGCATGTTTGTTCCTCAACAGATCCCACTTCTTGTGGATATCCCTTCATGCTCTAATCACTGTGGCAAAATGGGTCAGTTTTTCCCCAATAACATACTTGAATGAATGCTAATGATCATTGGTAATTTAACATTATATTTTTACCATCCCTTCTGCTCTGAGTTCTAGGCATGAGTAACCACATTGATGTGAACGTGAATATAGATGGGAGAACTCAAACTTAATCTCTCTCAACAATCATTTGTGCCCCAAAGAGCAGGAGCAGCACTGGTTTCAGAGCCTCAGTGGTCCTGGAAAAACAGTGTCTGACTGACATTTTGAAATCAGTAACAGTGAATCAATAACTTCATGCTTGAAGGGTTTTTTAAGTGCTTACAATTGATGAATTTCCCATACCAGATGCTTGATCCTAGGGATGTCCTAAACCACATGACAAAACAATCTTGAACTGTTCCAGCTTGGGAGGAGGAAGGAAAGGGAAGGATATAGAATTCTTGGGATTGTCCTGGACTTTGATAAAAATAAGATGAATGAGCCCCAATCTTTTTGAATCTCCATAGTCAGGTCCTCTAATGGGTGATCAGCAGCATGATATTCTGCCAGCTTCTCTGGGAACAGTGAATTAATTCTGCTGCTGACCTTTTAACAAAAGCCAAAACATTGAACTGGTTGCTGGGTGAGCTTCTTTAAACAGAGTTTGTTACACTCTGAAACTTTTTCATTTACATCTATTTGGTTAGTCTGGTACAACAGCTAGTTGGTTCTAAACTTCAGAATCTCCTTGGTCTCTGGGAAGGCAAGGAAGTTTATATTCCCCTCCCAGTCCATGAATAAAGTCAGACTGCGAGAGACAGTACATAGTAAATCTCAAATTCTGATCTGTAGTGATCAAAAGCCAATCTATTAAATTTAATACCTACAGATAACATATTTCTTTATCTAAGAAATCTGTCAACGCCCTATCTTGGTAAAACCATACCTTGTTCTTATGTGTATTTAGGGTAGCATTATTTTGGTAAAATATTGTTTTGTATGTTTAGTTTAGTTTCAAGTTCTCATCTAAATGCAGCTGGGTAGATCTGAGTAATATGTGAGTAATACACACTAGGCAATGCAAACTTTGAAATAAATATGAAGAGACACAAGGAAACTTTCTGGTACACAAAAAGGAGAAGGAAGCTTTGTCACTTATTGAGGAAACAGCTTTTTTTTTTTTTTTAATGGGAAAATGATGAACAAACACCAAACAAGATCAGAGCCTGTCATGTAAATTAACACATCTTGCCTGTTAATTTAAAACCTGATTAAAATCAACTATTTTTACCAGTTTCCCCCTCCACCCTATTTGACTGTACTGTCAATAGGACACCCTGCCTGCTTCTCGAGAGGAGTGAAGGGTATTTGTAAACATGTTGTATTATTTTAGCTGTATTCTTGTTTCTGTAAGACTTTTGAAGATTTCTAGTATTCCTTTAAATTACAAAGTGATATTTGATGACAACGTCCATTTCCAGAAGTGCTTTACTTTTATACTGATATAAATTATGGGTTGATTTCTCTTTATACTTTCTGTAAATGTCTTCTAAACTGTAACTACAGTAGAGACAAGGAACTGATGAGGGAAAGGTAAGGTCATTGCATCAGATTCTTTCATGTAAGAGTTTTCCAAGCAGGATGAAAATAGCTGTTATGGCTTGATTTATTTTTTATTTTGGCAGTAGCCCTGTAAGTGAGCCTTTGTGTTAGGATGCCTGTATGGAACTGCCCCTACATACCATTTGTCGCATCAAAGACCTTCTGTTTACAGCTATCTCATGGCACCTTGTGGCTACAAGGTTTGCAGTTCTCACATTTGCTGAATGTCAATGAACTATAAAATAATTAGCTAAGAATCAAGCCATTTAACCTGAATCAATTTATGACACTGTGTTTTCTCAGTGCTGGCTCCATCACCTATGTCAGCACTATGCAGGCAGTCCCATTTGTACCACCTTAAAATGGAATTGATCATACATTAGTTAGCAGTTATTCACACATTGCCCTGTGGAATAATTTCACAAAGAGCTGTATAACTTAGAAGATGAAAAGGAGTTGGATTTCACTGCTGGTTTAATATGTGCAGCTGTTTCACCCTGACATCCCTTTGCTAAATGTTCAGGAAACTCCATGCCCTAACACATCATTAAAAAACAAAAAAAGAATTCCCTATTCTCCTGAGCATCTCAGCTCCAGAGAAGAGTGATAGCCTAAAATATATCATCTGTTTTAAGTCCCATATAGCTGCCACTTAAAAAGAAAACTTCCGTAAAGTGCTTCCAAAGGATATGAACTCTAAGGAAATTAAAACAGAGATTTACTTGAACAATAATATTACTGGAATTTGGGCTAGACTAACAGAGTCTGAATCTAGAAGTTCAGCTGGCCGGTAGTAACAACATGCTTGCAAAGTCCGTACTGGATCATCAAAGCTTGGACTTTTGTATCCTCTGGGTGAGGACTGGATTCTGCTGACCCTTTAAAACTCCTGCTGCATACTGCAAGGGCTAGGTCCAGCACTACACCGCTGTCTCTTGGGTTAAGCGTTATTAAAAACTATGCTTGCTTAGTGCTTAGAGATTTTGAAGAATGGACTGTGTTAAAAGAAAAAAAAAGGAAAGGAGCAGACAGAGGGAGGAGCAATATGAACTCAGAGAAGCCACGTAACAAATGGGCATGCTTTTCTACTGAATTTAACTAGAAGTGCCAGCCACACGACTCTATGGACAGTTTTTCCAAGGAGGAAGAGGACCTTGTTAGCTGAGTGTCTTTGTCCAAGAATATACAGGATGTTTAGCAAGTCCCTGCAAAACTGGGGAGATAAAATAGTGCGTAATGACGCTAAAAGTATCACCAGCCTGAACTGACGTTGCTGTGCAAATCCAAAGCAAAATTCTTTCTCTGACTTCTTTATTTTGTCCAGGACTCTTCAACACTCAAAAAAGACATAAGCCATCTCATAGCCTCTGCCTTAGAATTAATAGTGCTGACACTGCATTATTCCTGGTAAAATGTTAGACTCGTAATCCTGACAACACTGATTGTAGCACATTTCCTTGTTATTCAGAGTATAAAAATGACCTGGCAGTTTTTATTTAGATAAAGCTTTTAACTTATATGTGGGAGTGGGGACAGGGGAGCTTGCCATGTTAGAGAGTATAAGTTTACCTCTGTGTTCCAGGCGTGGGCCCGAAGGCCAAAAACCCCATTATGTGCAGATATATGTTGAAGTGGGAAGGTAGACTCCGTGCTTTAATCATGTCTGAGATGCTGACCCAATCATGACCCAACTGCGTACATGAATGAGCTGGTGCTGCTACTCAGCCGTTAATTCTGGCTAAGACATTTTAATAAGAATAAGGAGTCTTAGCCATCCTTTTAGATTGGTTTAGATTCCACTGTAAGTACTAGGTGGTTTCTAATTTTCCTAAAAGAAGTTATCTTCTTTCTTCTATTAGCTAACTAGCATTTAAGCACTTTAAAGAATGAAAGCGTATTATAACCTAGTGAAGGAGGATACTCTGATAGAAGATATTTGTAGTGGTCGTAAAAACTGCCTGCATGATCGAAATAAATAAAAACAGCTTGTGAAGTCTTCGTAATTTTAAAAAGAGCATCTTAAGGTGTAAAGTCTCCGTAGTCAGTGCAAAGGCTAGCTCTGGTATTTGCCAGTGTTGCTTTATGTCTAACCAAATGTGGTTGACAGTGACACTCTATTGAATTTCTTCATATTAGGAGTCAGCGCTCCACAGCAATACAGACAAATTTGTCAGAGATCATATGAAAATCACGTTCTGCTCCCTCTTGCTTGCTTTTCATCTCATGCTGCTCTAAAATGTTGAGTGTTGTATCTTCCGGTGCATACTGCCCTAAGTGGGAAGAGATTCTTATGGGTGGGCTCTGAACTAGTCAGCTCTCCAGCAGTGACAGAGTTGCCTTCACAGTATATTACTTACGGGCAAAAGCACCGCCTCATTGCCAAATGTCTCATAAGACAGAGAACTGATAGAACAATATCTTTGTCATTAATTCCTCCCATCCATCCATCCATGCAGTTTATGATGACATTAATAAAACCTCAATGTGAAGATCAAAGAAATTCTACAGTGAGAATAAGGAAGACTTGGATACAGATTGCAAAGCAATCTAGGGAGTCTGGCTGGTCAACACCTACTTGTTCTGGTGAGAACCACATTTCAGTTCCTTTATTTTTAGATTGCAAAGTATTGTTTGGAAGTTTCATTCTGTGAAAAACGAGGGATGGGTTTCTCAAGTTACTGTTGAAGAGGCAATAACCAAGTGCCTCAAACTTTGAGACCTCTAGTCAATCAAGATGCATTTTCAAGACTGCATAAAGCTCCAGCCTATCTTGATCGTTTTATTATAGGATTTTCACACTAGTGGTTCACACTTGAATTCTTGCCCTATTCTTCTTAAAAGAGATGCTTCTCTAGATCTGATGCTGCATCTTCAGCCCTTCTTAAATATATGACTGTTAAGCATAACCCTGCTACGAGTACTTATTTCAGCACCTGCCAGAGGGGTATGTGAATGAGAAAATCTGCACTCTCCAGCTTCTGAGGCTAGGCCTTTGTCCTATCTCTTCTAGACCTTGTGGCTGGCAGAGGTCTTAGAAAGGATCTGAAAGAGGAAAGTAATCAGAACTTTTCAGCTTTTCAGCATAACTCATAAATCTGAGTTGTAAAATAGCGTAAAGCAGTATTTAAGTTAGCCAGTTAGCCAAAGCAAGTCAAGAAGTGAAAAGCGATGCTTCTAATAATAGCAACAGAATTCGGCTGGCTTTGACTTCCTCCTGGAAGCGAATTGGCCTGAGACAGAGCCCAGTTCTTGTCCTGGTATAAGTCAGGAAGAATTCTGCTAAAACTGGACCAAAGCAGAACTAGTGCAAGGAAGCTCAGAATCATCACTGGTTTTCCAGTGCAAATCCTTGTGTTAGGTTAGCAGGCTGTTACATGTGATCAGGGTCACAGGCTGTTGTATGTAGGTCTTTCCTGTAAGCATAAGTTGGCCAGTTTCTGAGCCAGTGCTGAAGGGTATAAGGTTATAATAGTTAACATACCCTTGAATGGCAGAGCGCCATGGGTCATTGGTAAAATGGAAGGCTTAGCAATGGATCAAATTGTATCTGCCAAGTATATTTATCTTTCTGCTTGCTAAGTGTTAAAGAGTCCTGGTGACACTGATAAGGGAACTGTTACTTATATTTGCAAAGCCTAAATACATCAGGTCATGACCCCGATTGGATAAGTGGTAGCTAAACGCTTATGGCTTTCTAACAATGGAAAAAATTACAGCACTGGTAATTGGGCACCAGCTATGGAGGAAAATGTGAATGGCCATAAGTACAAAGGCGGATTATGACTTTCTGACTCCTTGGCATGCTTTAGTGAGTATATGGACCATGCCACTTTAGTCTGATCTTCACAAAGGAATTGTCTTTGAACAAGCCGAGACTGACAGCTTTTTTCTGACTCTGTGTGAGGTTAAAGTCTGGGACCCGGCACTCATGTCACTGGTGCATGACAAAAAGTAGAGAAGTAACACTTTAGAAACACAGTAGGCCTTCTGCTGCTTCTTTTGTTGCCTGGACAGTCCAGTGTTCTTTCGTATCACAAAAATACAATAAAGGTGCTAGCCATCGATTTGGCCAAGGATGAAGCTGGCATAACAGACCTGCAATGGTGCAGAACTAATCTGCAGCCAGGCCTTTCCTGTGTGATAAGCCCACACCCAAGTAACCTAATCTGCAATGGGAAATCACACACACAAAAAAAGTGCCCAGCATTTAGTGATGGCCTGAATTTTTTCACAGTCATTTGAAGGTTTCCATTGGGGTCCTCTAGTCATTTGATGTGGCAATTAGCAAGAGCACTTTTGTACTCGATGGAGTTGAAACAGCCCTCTTCAATAATTATTTTATGCCTTCAACAGAAACAAAAAAAGCCCAGAGAGCAGATAACATTGTTACATCAAACAGCAAATGGGTTGTGCTTGTAACTATTTATTTTCTTTTATTAAAGCAAAGTGTTACTTTTCCCATGAGAAAAATCCTTGAAATTATAAGCCAAAATTTCCCCATATTGTCCCTAGACTCCCCACATGTGTATCTAGGTTCATAACCCTGTCTGTTTGCTTTGATCCTATAGCATTTTTTAATTCTTCTTTTCTTTTAAAGCTCTGTATGAAATATTATCAACCTGAAGGGGAAAACTGTCAACACCATCTGCAAGCCCTTGTTTTTTGCCATCAGAGCCAAACACACTGAAAGATAAAATACCATGCTTACTTGGTATGCTTAAAAGCTTACTTCCTCTCCATCAATAATTTTAGGCAAGGTACCTCTAAATAAGAATAGTTTCATTCCTCCATAATCAGTATAATCTGTGCTGGAAAAGCTACATATGGAATACAGTGACTGGCTTAATTCACACTGCTGGGAGACATCATGACTTCTCGTGATTCCTCCAAAGTAAATGTATTTATCACATGATCACAGGTAACACACATCATCGCCAAAGTAGCGTAAAGAAAGGATAAAACAGCCACTTAATTTCCAGTGTAAGATCAGTCGCATTTTATTATCAGTAAAATCTCCTGGAACTTCCCTCAGTTACAAGTAGGCAGTTTGCAGTTAAACATATGAGGGAACTGAGGCTTGGAAGTAGCTCTCTAAGAATTACAGAGTAAATTGGTGTCAGAACCTGCCAGTTTCTAATTTACTGCACTGTTTTGATTCTTTAAGTGAGACCAATCAGACTTTTAACACTGTCAGAGGATTTTTTTTCTAATCCTGCCTTTCTTTGTAGATGAGCAAAGACTTAAAGAGAGTAGATACAAGGAAAGACATTTGACAAAAAATTAATAAAACCAGATATCTAAGTCTGTGTTTAGAAATTTAAACAGGTAACCTTTTATTTTATTCTTTAACTTACTGAGGGATCTGTACATGGAATTGGAGATTCCTTCACTGGCAATGCAGTGTCCTTTGCAGGAAATCAGGGTAGGTACATGTTGACTCTCTTGGGATATAATTAGAGGTATCCTACTTCCTTTTGGATTTATTTATCATTTAGTCAGATTAACTGATGAAATGACATGATGCCTTTACATTGCAACATTCCTCTGCAAAGATTCTGCTTCCCTGTAATTAATCTGCACTCTAAAGAAAGGGGTGAGGTATAGTTATCCAGACACATATGGTCACTGCACATTTTTAACTTTTCACCCACACCATAAAAATCCCTAACTCACCTAGCACGCTGTTATCAGCATTTAGTTCTAATGAAAGAAAATAATTTTTAAAGGCACAATGAGTGGACCTAATCATGTTCTCGCTTGTATAAACTGAATGCAAGGGACACCGGAATCAGATTCAAGATGCTCTTTTTTCCCGAAAGACAGAGTAAATAATCTTACCAATTTCATTGGCAGTTGCTCTTCCAGTTGGCATTTTCATTATAAAAATTAACTTATTTGTCCACTCCCAAGGAGTTACCGAAACATATGTGCTACAGATTGTGTTTCATAGCTCCCCTCCTTTGACTGAATCATGCAATGTTTTATTTCATTAATTATGAGCTTTTCTATGAATGTTTTACATGAATACAAAATATACCCAACTCAAAGAAAGGTCATGGGTTATTTGTGTTATCTGGAGCTGGATGAATAATTTATACATCAGTATTTTTTTACCAAGTTCTGTCTTTCTTTTGTATATTGATTTTATTGCCTGTATGATATGATGGACAGACAGTAAATTGTTTATAAGCTGTATCTTGCTAATAGTTGAGATGCATAATTTAAGCTGAATTGCTAGGACCTTTCTGTACCTCAGCTAGATGGCCACAAGGCTTAGAAACATATTTTTGGTGCAAGAACTCACATTTAGTCATTCAGAAATCACAGCCTGAGGCTATTTTAAGTATTTTCTTAAAATTCATATCTATTTCTGCCAATGGACACTCAGAGTGATCCAAAGGAACTGAAATGCAGCTGATTTAGATTTGTATCAATATTCAAATAAATATTTATGGAAAGGTGCTGCACGATGTGCTCAGCTTTGGTGCAGTAAAAAGAGATCCAGCTGATATATACCTGAGTCCTGGCAAGCAGCAACAGACCCAGCAAGACACATGAAGACCACACAGTGACTAAACATGCATGAACCACTTGCTTTTTTCTTACGTGACTGATGGACATTAGGAGATGTGCACTACCCATCAAGTATTACACCCAGGGAAACTCTGAAAAGCTTCAAATGCTTTTGTACGGAAAAAGCAGAGGAAAGACTTAAGAATAGCAGAACAAAAACAGTGGGCTATGTCCTTGGACTTGAAAGGAAATCTTGGATAAAGCTGGGTGAATGGATGAGTTTGGAGATGGCTGACAAATAACGAGCAGAGGAGGAAAACACATTCTGCATACTACTGCCCGCCTCTCAGTCATGCACTGGGAAGGTTGGTTTGAGTCCACTTCTCTGTCCAGAGCCTTGCTCAGTGTCCTTCTCTTCTTCATCCCACTCCACATATCATCTCTTGCCAGGTGGTAGCATCCCAGACATATGCTGACTTGTGTCCACATATTGTAGATACATTCTCTTAGTTCCTGTCACAGGATACTTTGCTTACTTGCCTTTCCTTCCTTTCCTTTCTTTTGCATTTCAGCCCTGGGGGTGACTGTTTTATGCAACTATTTCTACAGGGCTATGGTAGAGGGAAAGCATTGAGGTAGCACTCATACAAGGTAGAGCACCAGAGAAGCTGTAAGAGGAGCTAGAAGAAATCAGTTGGACACAGCCTTCCTCTCAGTATGGAGGCGTAGTCAGGGCTGAGCACGGTTTGCAAAAGTGGACAAGAGGCTGAAGGATAGCAGGGCTAAATCTTTGCAGGCTCTCCCTCACCAGTAAATTGACCACCCTAAGAGCAGATATTACACAAACCAAGAGCTAATTATCTAAACATGGTTTAGCAGCACCCTTAGACCTTTCCATACACGCAGACATAACACACCCACTTGGGAGTCAGGCAGAGCAATCTGTCAGCAGTTTGCCCATATCAGAGGGATGAGCATCCAATTAGTGAGGGAATATATTTCTCTTCGTGCAGTGGCCTCACTCCACAGGTCAGTGTAAAGAGCATCAGGTGTGAAGACACTGCAAACTCATCTGCATTTCGACAATCCCTGATGCTATTTGGGGTGCCGTTCCCCAAAAAAGTAGGAGAAAGACCCCAGTTACTCTGATCACCAGAGCTTTTTTGTCTCTGTGCTGCCAAGGTCTGACTATAACACACAAGCTATGTGTTTTGTATGAAAGATGCACCATATCCAAAGCATCCACCATTCCCTGCTACTGTGAATACAAATGGTGTCTGAGTAAGAGGCCTGCAGTAGGTGAAAACACTTTGTCAGTGCTTTGTGGGAGAGCTGAGCCCCTCTCCTTTGGCACAGGAATTCCCAAACACCTAGCAATAGCTGACTTGCAGTCACAGGGAAGAGGTACAAATCCCAAATGGGATTACTGGAAGCAGCTGCGGTACCGCGCTTGTTTTAAATACGGTTCATATGAGCACATAGAAAGATAAGGACACAGCATAAGCACAGGACTGAAGGTGGAATGCTCATTTACCCAAATGAGCTTCAGAGTCATACAGAGGGAGCAAGGACCACAAGAAAGAAGAAGTTGAGCTATGAAATGGTATATGCTTCTCCTGAGTTTAAGGAGAAAAAACGGAGAGAGGAACAACATATAAAAGACATTGGAACACAGCTTTGGTGCTCAGGAGGATCTGGAGCAACTCACTATGTCAGCTGGGCCCATACCTACCAAGCAACATCCATCTGTCCTGCTGAAAAATAGAATAGTTTGTATGATTGTTCTAGCTAGCGTGAGGATAGCAGGGTAGCCATGACCACTCAGCACACGGAGTTATCTGAATATTTATGCAGATATCTCCGGTTTCATAGTCTGTCCTGAGCCCTGCATTAGTTAGGCTGTTGCTACACTGGTACAAATGTTTCAGACCAGTTAATGTGAAAGTAACTATGATTAGTCTCCATCTGCCAACTTGGAAGAAGTAAAAATATTAACTTGCCATGATCCTAAGATGACTCCCCCTGGAGTGGACATTTATTCCTGAGAGCAGAATGAAGCCACTCATTCAGAAACACACTTCAGTGTGTGCCTTGCTGGCAGCGTGCTCTCCTGTCTCATTGACTTCAGTAGGATTCAGACTGCAGCTTAAGTGTTTAACTGAGATATCTATCTCTAAACGCCTTTTTTAAAGGCCTTAGTTACATGGGAAAGTTGCACTGGTTTGACCTAGGATATAAATTTAATTGATTTAGGTAAATCATTGCAAACTCTTATGGGAATACATTCATTTTAGCATAAAAGAGCAGCTATTATTTTGTCTTAAATTAACTTAACTTTTAAATTAAATTAGAAGTGGTATTAATCTACTTACCTAATTATTTAACCAAGCTTTAATAATGTTGATTTAAAAACTGACTGAAGTTAAACTTTTCCTGTAGACACAAGACTTTTGACCCTGTTGCTTGAATTATGCAGTCTTCGTTCTTGATTAAATTGATTCTGTAGTCATCTCGTAGAGTGGGTGTGGAGAGAAGCCGACAGCGGTACATGTGTTCCCTTTAGTCCCTTAACATAAAAGCCAGTTACTTTTGGTTGACCTATGAAATAGATGCCTTCTTGTGTACTTCTGAAAACATGTTTGCAGTCTGCTCCAGGGATATACATGTACATATGTTCTTTTAACTGCCAAAGATGCTGTAAAAAACATCAGAGTTTAGGAAATGACAGAGTGAGTGGGTGGCAAGAAAGGATCACATAATCCTGCAAGACAGTCTTCTGGGCAGAGACTAATTCCAGGATGTGAATAGCAGCTGCGGTTTTTCACTGCACTATAGTGCATCAAAATTCTTACAAATCTTCAGACTGGAACAACATGACCGAGAGTCTGAAGGGGTTTTAATGCAGGCTCAGGACAGCAACCTCCTTAATGTCTCCTTGCCCTCCTCCTCCCTGCCCCGAGCCTTTAAGGAAAGGAATGGTTGAAGAAGTCTCAAGCTTCACCTAATTGCCTTGTACATCACAATTTTTATGATAAAACCAGATTGTCTCCTTTGAATGTACTGTAAGCATATCCTTCAAAGGATACTTGACAATATCTTTCTCATTGCTCAAACCAAAAGGCTCTAGATTTTATTGCTAAGGAACCTGGGTCTTTTCCTGGGTGCTGACGTTGATCAGTACAGAAGCCATAGCACATATGCTACACACATTTAGTCAAGTAAAGGCCCAATTCTGAAAGTATTTATGAAGTTTGCAAAAAAAAGGAGAGACCAGAGTCTAAATGATCCACGAGGTTGTATGGATAAGACTGACCACTGTCCAAGAAAGCTGCACACAGGGGAGCATGAGAGGAGGACAGCCATCTCGGCTAAGGCTAGCAGTAGTGTCACTGATCCTCATACTGCCTGCCTTGCTGCTTTGTTTGGCCGTGTGTGAAAGGGAAAAAATCCCAAATCCCGTGGCAGGCCTGTCTCAGCAGCACTTATCACAACATATTTCTTTGAGTTTTAGTAAATATATGGAGAACTATTCCATATGCCAAGGTACATGCCACATTCTTGTAATGCTTACTCAGGCCCTGATGGTCCCTTGCCTTCAAAAAATACACCTGCTACAACTGGGGTCCCACATTGTTCATTTCTTAAATGTCCAGGTAAGAAACTAAAGGAATATGAATAGAGCCCCAAATAAGATGGAAATTCAAACAAAAAAAAATCCAATTAGCATGCAATTGGGATTGCTCTAGTTCAAGTCTTTAATGGCAATTATATTCATTGGTAGACTAAGATCCAAGATACTAAATACTGATATGACTCAATTACACATGGTATAATAGGATGCCATTCAGTTCCTGGGCTATTTTGTTCCCTCCCCATGGGGTTGTCTTGTCTGTTTAGATCATAAATTCTTTGGGACTTGAGCTTGCTGCTGCTCCGCTGACCGTCCAGCACAATAGTGGTGCTTTTACAGCTGGCCCCTTGGCAATCCAACAAGACTACACTTAGTATTACTATTGTTCAGTGGGAATTTTTCCATTAACTTTAACTGGAATTAGATAAGGCTCATAAACCCTTTGAAATACATTACTCATAATGTTGAAGTAGAGCTGTGCTTCAGTATATTGTTTCATGGAATGTCAAAGGTCGGAAGGAGGAACAATCCCAGACATTGTTCCAGCTTCTAACTTTTGACATTCTGCAAAACAATCTTTTGGACCACTTTTCTTGGACTTTCACAGCCATCTTCTGACAGAAGATGCATGTGAAATTAGGCTGATGCCTCATTTTATTTTAGGCAAAACTTGCCGGCAAACGAGTGTAAGTGGTACACAGAGAATACGTTGGTCTTGGGTCTTCTTTGCTTTTGCGCTGTTATTGCTTGCAATTACATTTCTTATTGTTACATGTGCTTTGCACATGTCTAATTTGGTATCACAAATGATGAATGTAAAACCAAATATGTTTCAGTAGTTCTGAATGCATAAATATTTTCAAAGATGAGGCATGCGTAACCCCAGGCAGATGCACGTGTAAAACCCGTGTGCTTTTATACCAAGTGTTTGCATATAATTGCAAAGTAAAGGTATACCAGATAATAGCATTTAATTACCATGTGCACTATGAGTTATCAACCATACACTTACAATTTTATACAGAATTGAGGATGTGCCCCCAGTATGTTTGATTTCAGCCACACAAGCCCAAATGGGTATTAGAAAACTTATTCCAGGTACGATTCTGCATTACTAATCTCAAGACTAGAAACAGTTGTACTGGGCACCATATAAACCGCAAATCAAATTGAAATGTTGGCATTAAAATATTTATTATCGAAACATGGCCTTTTCTCATCATAAAATCTTGTTATGCAATATTATTAATTGGATGGATATTTTCATTTTGTAACTGATTTTAAATGAAGATTTTTATCAAAGTGTTTTTCAAGAAAAATTTAAGCAAATTCCATCTGTTCACATTATGTTTTCTTACCACAACTGAGCAGTGTTAAAGACTATTCCGATTATCTCAGAAGGTGTTTGGACACATTTTTTCATGTAAATATAGAGGGAAATCTTGTGAAATTTGGCTCACAATTGAGCCATGGGCAGTCAAAGTGGTGTGTAAAATTTCTCCCTAGTACACTTTTTGCAATATTATTTGCCTCAGAACTGAAAAGGACAGTCCACACTGTTTGCCCTCTGACAAAGATGGGAGAAAGTAAACATTACCATGATTTCTTGAAAATTGGACAAACAAGGCATGCAGAAATTCAGGCCTGGTAAACAGCTGCCTGTCTGCCACCAAAACTCTCTAGAACACAACCTGGAGTGATGAGAATTCACCGCTGCATGATCTCGAGCTGCAGGAACACACTGGGCTCTAATTCAGATGTTAAGAGACTTAGGAAATGGAGAACAAAAGGACCATTTTATCTTCAAAAGTCACTGTACTGATAACCCAGCTCTGCAGATTAACAGCAGGTTACTCCATAAACAGGACTACTTGCTTCACTAAGAAGAATGTAAGATATTGGTCAACCTAAGAAAATAGCTCAGAATATAATCTAACCAAGTTAATTCTGAGTTATTATTACTGGGTCACAGTGATTATTGGTCATTAAACATTTTCAGGCATTTTGCTTGCTTATAACTTGTAAAATTTTGCTTTTGATGTTCTTTAGGAGATGAAAGACTAAGCTAATATTAAAACAAGATTTTCTAGTATACCTAAAGGTGAAAGAAAACTCCCAAAGTGTTTACCAAATAGGTACTTACCATGAGTTAGGAAATTGGTGGTTCAAATGTCATGGGGAAATAGCATGTCAGTGCAAGTTCTTTAGTGATCAATAAAGTATTCTGCATTCAGGCTTCACAAAAAGGTTTCTGAGAACCTTCTAAGACTCCCCTAGGGACAACCCTTTGACATATTCATTGACACCTACTGGGGTAGTTGTCTTTCTAGTTTTGCTGTAAGACAGCAATTTGCCACCTCATTATCAGTGTGATTGATGAGAACACCATCTGAAAATCTGTCACATGATGATTGTTGGTTTGACTCCTTCTCTAGATTGATCTCCTTAAAGACATACACTGATGTGCATGACAAAATGTTTTCTGGGGAAAGATGTCAATGACAGGTTTTTTGAAAGAAACTGCAGTTTCTGCAAAAGCAATTGACTCGTTCCTCCCTCCTCCCTATCCCTCCAACTCTCTTTTTTATCCTCTCTTTGATATTTCTGTTTAAAAAATAGAACATTAGACAGCATTTGCTCTTAATGGCATTCCAGAGCTGGCTCAGTCTACTGGCAAATGTGGTGACTTTGGCACTAGTGTGTGTGAGACGCCTGTAGATCTCAGAATGAAAAGTGCTTTGTAAATCAGAGATATAATCAGTGCACAAATTCTAACCCATGCAGAGAGCCCACTAAACACTACATTACTGCAGTGCTTTTGAAATTTTGCATAATTTCTCCCTCTTTAGCTTCTTGTTGCACTTCCATCCACTTTCTGTCAACGCTTTCATAGCTTTTGTTTGTATACTAGCTGAACATCCCACATTTTTGATTGTTCCTTTTATCCTTCCCGTAGTTAGCCCCACTTTGTAGGTGGTGTCTGTCCTCTTACGGGGAGGTGAGGCTGCACCATGGTGGGAAGGAAAGCACGCTTTCCTCTCGTTAGCCTAATGGAAACACACAAGATAAAATCCTCTATTGCTGTATCTCCTCAGCTGCCACGACTGGCAGCAGCTTGGTGGAAGTGTGGCTGAACACATATTACCGCCCGGTGCAGTGCTGTCCCCATCTGCCGTGCAACTGTGGCAGATCTCTCTCTAGGCTTCATTTAAGAAAGTGTTTCTAATGGTAACATTAAGATATGAATCAACAGGCCGTCTTTGTACTTAAGGAACAAGCTGGAGTTCATGCTGAAAGCCAACCACAGATTGCAACCACAGTCTTTCGATGTCGTGGGCTCACTGCCGGGCAGACACTGTCGCTGGGCTCCAGTTGCATGCAGGGTGGCAGCTTGTGGTTTGGGGACACCTGAATAACACTTCGCTGTACCCCCTGGCTGCTGGCGTGAATGCAGAGAGCTTGGGGTAGGGACTGGGCTGCGCTCTGCTCCCCACCCAGGTCTGCCAGGTAATGCAGGTATAGCAAAAGGGTTAGCTCCCGGCTGGAATCAAGGGTGCTCTCATGTGCTGGTGTTCATGTCAGTTCCTCAGTCTCATTTCAGACTGGACTGAGACTTTAGATACAGCAAGAACCTGAATAATAATCTAAGGAAAAAAAAACACATTTTGGCCAACTGAGATTTGCAAGCGTTTTTCTTGAAGTTTTGCAGAGTATAAACTCCATTAGCAATACTCCATTTTTTGTTTTTCTTCATTTTTCCTTCCTGATAAGACAACAGTCTTCCTCTTCCCTCCATCCACTGGCAGATTTCCCTTCTTTTCTCTTCTTCTCTTTCATTTTGCTACAACCTTTCCAACAGATAGTATCACCACATCATTCACTGACATAAAATTGGCAACTAACAACTAGGATAAATAAAGGTTGAATGCAGATGTTGGACTTGAAACCACAGCTACTCCAGGACCCAAACATCCCCTTAAAATGCAAAATCCAGTATATTAATTTCTTCCTAAATTCTAGAGAATATCCCAGAAAACTGAGATTGTAATATAGTCAAAATAAAACCATATCTGCTTTCAGCCTATTTTTCTTCAAATAGGTTTTTGCCTTTTTGAATAGTATACAATTTTTTATTCACTGCTGTCTCAGAATGACAATCTGTAAGATATTCAAGGACCCGATCCCTAATGAACAGTGCATGGATTCTAATCCACTGTCCTGAAATGACTATTATACAAACATATCCAACTGTTTATATAAAGATTTGGAGGTAAAGACTGTCTTAAAGCTCTTTAAAGTGCATTTTCATTAAATTATTATAGAAAAGCAGTCTTTTAAAAGATATTAGGAGGTCTTTGAGAGCTTTGCTCTTCAGCATAACTAAAAAAAATAACAAATCAGCTGGTCAGGGTTCTTTGACTACAGGAAAAAGTACTACTTCCCACACTTTCTGCCTCTGCATTTTTCAAATATGAAATAAGGTTCACCGAGGGTAAAGACATTGCAAGACCCACTGTATTCACTGAAATGCAATCTGCTCCGAAGTTGAAAGGAACAACTCGGTGTAACGCATCCCAATAGCACTACACAGCAGTGAGGTGCTGGGAGAGGGGGCTGTTTAATTGATATTGTAGTGGGAATTTAAGTACGCAGACTGCAATGGGGATTTGGAATTTAGTTAAGGCCTTAAGGAAGACACCTCGGATAATGAACATAAGTGAAGACCCAGGGAAAGACCCTCAGCTGATGCATGCTGTTGCAGTCTCATTGATTCCCACAGAACTACAACAGTTTGCCCAAGTCAACAACGTGGCCCTGTGCCACAAGGCTGACAATGTTGGCAAGGCAAGCGCTTGCTACCCCACAGAGGGGATTTTTGCTTGTTCTGCATCATAGCGGAGGGCAGCATCCCAGCCAGGCGGGTGCCCAGGTGCTGCTTTCCTTGGAGGCTGTGCGGGAGGCAGGACGCAGCCTTCCTGCAGTGCCACTGGGCCGAGGGTGGCTGCAAGGGGGAGGGAGGGAAAGGACGCAGAGAAAAAAGAGGTCGGGGAGGGGGGACCCTAGCACAATGTGGAATGACTTCAGGCAATTAAAAGGAAAAGCGGATGAAATATCTGGCTGAATGCCAAAGTTCGCTTCCCCCCCCCCCTTCTTCGCTGCCAGTAGTCCATGAAAATGGGAAGGTATGTGAGGAATTCCCCACTTTATATTCCAGCTCCCATCTATTGTATTTTAGCTGTGCCAGAGCAACACTGTTATTCTCCCATGCAGCCTGGGAAGAGTCAGGCATCTTGTCCGACAAGACTGATGACAGGGCTGAGGCTGACTGAGCAGCAGCCATGTTTATCAATGCAAGCCGAAGGAATCTGCTGATCAGATAGGGAAACAAGAGCACTGACTTCTGCACTGAACCACCTTTTGGGGAGATCTCTTTTGTTGCCTGTCTTTGATCTATAGGAAAATAAACAGCCTTTGCTTAGTCATTCTGCTTGCGGCAGTAGGAGGTCAGTGATAGCAGATCGATATTGTTACATGTCAGAAAGCGCTCGGAGTTGTCCTACTTTTACTGGGCTCTTTGACTCTCATAAAAGCCTGTTCTTTGGTTTTCATTGTTCGACACAATCCTCCTCCTGTTGAAGCTCGTGGCAAAAATCCTACAGATGATGACAGAAACTGGAATTCAGTTATAGAGCCCTCCTAATTATCTCCAAATATGATCTATATTAACTGAGTCTAGCAAACACCCCTGTGAGGTAGACTAGTATTAGTAGTATACGCCTGCCAACCATCATGGCTCTGCCAAGCTGGAAAAGAAAACGAGCGTCCTCATCATCCCAGAGGCACCAAACCTGCTCCTTGCAGGTGCCCTCCTTCCTCCATGGCAGAGCCCTGCACGGGGGCAGAGGCCCAGCCCTGCTGCCGGGGCCGTCCCGCAGCAGCCCCCGGCACCCGCTGCCTTCTGCCTCGCAGCAGAGGGTCCCTGCGCGGCCCAGCACCTTGCCGCCGCCCCGCGCTCGCTGGGAGCCGCGCTCCCGGTGCCCAGCGGTGTAGCCCAGCCAGCCCACCCGCCCCGGGACACAAAGAACCCAGCACGTCTTTGAGTCAAAAGATAACGTGTTAAATATATATACATTTCTCCAACAGTTTATCAGCTGCAGTTCGTCTTTTTACTGCTACAGTACTTATTCTCCTAAGTGTTTCGTACTTTCAACATTTCAAGTAATGCTGGTGACCGTAATACTCATTGCAAGGCAGGATGTCCTTTTTATTTTGAGAACATTTCCATAAAATACTGCAGGAGTTCTCTTTTTTCTTCTTTCTTTTAAAGGTAAAGGGTATTTTAACGCGGTAAGTTTTATAATAGGACGTGTACATTGTTAAAATATTCCTTAAAAAAGATACTGAGTATTTATGATTTTTATGTATTAAGAAAAAACATTAACCATTCTTGATTTCAAAATTAATTCAGTAAAAGTGAAGTGTCTTTGAATAAGCACACAAGCCTTGAAAATTGTAATTCTGTACTCAGGAAATGAGGCCTGGTGAAAATATCTTTGTATCTTAGCAAATATTTTTGAATCTTACAAATGGTTCTTAACACAGAGGTTGATCTCATTGCAATTTGCCTATTTTTTTTTTCTTTTATATCAGAAGGTTTCTAATATCTCAGGAAAAACATGCTGACTAAAGTACAAACTGCAACCATATAAATAGTATGCCCCAAATTACAGTGTCTGAAATTGAAAACACAACATCCACAATTATCTTTTCCCCATTTGTTCTAAAGATAAAATCAGTTTTGGAGAAAATTAGCCTGCTTCATCTGCAGAAACCTTAGCTGGAAAACAGCAAAAATTTGTGAAATTTTAATTTTTCTCCTCCCCTCATTTTTTTTAGAATTCTCATTTCTACTAAATTTTTCTGACCAGCTCTACTAAAACAATAACAGGTCTCTCCCTCTGTCTCTCTCTGTGTACATTCAAATATACATGCATGTAAACCCTCTTCATAATTTTGTAGTGATTATATTAAAACCAAAAGACTTTTGTAGGCAAAAGTATGAAGAGGATGCACATATACTATGTTCCAGGGGGGTCTTAGTTCTCATATGAATACCTTCCTATAGGTTCTCATGCAGTTTGACATAAGGATATAGGGCTTCTTGAACAGGTCCATGATTTAATGATTAGCAGCTGCAGTGGAAGGGATTTCTGGCCTAGTTTTGGTTGCATGCATTCAGGGAGACACTCCAAACTTGTTTTATATCACATTACATAGCAACAGAATACAGAAAACCCAAGCACTTCTCTTTCTGAGTGTGGACAGTTGAGAGGCAATAAGAATTAGAATTAATAACAAGGAAATAACAACTAACAAGGAATGACAACACTGCATACAGTGATGATGCCCTTAAATCATGCAGCAAATTCGATTCGAGGCACATAAATGATTTATCTCGTTAATGTAATGGAGCGCAGACTTTCCCTTCTCCAGTTCCCTTTCACAAAGGGCTCCTTTCTCCAAGAACGTTGTCCCATCTCATTTGTCTATGTCTGCAGATGAGGAAATTCACAACTTTTGCTGTTACTTCAAATAGCAATCCCTCTGACAGCCCTAGAGTGGAACAGCCCAGGGCCAAATTCCCCTCAGCTTACTTTGGTGCAACTTCTGTGTCAGTAGAGATATCGATTGTGCTGATATACCAGAAAGGATCATCTGAAGTTAGCGGATTTATCTGGCGTTTGAGGAGCATAAAGAAGGGGTCATCTAGATGGAGATTCTGGTGCCCAAACGACTGGAGTACGTGTTTACAGTCCAATAGTTGCCTCATACAAATGTTCCCTCTAGACTGAAGTTGCATCTAATGGTGCTTGCCACAGGGTCTTGGCCTTCTCGTTTTTCAGAGCATACTACGTATTTCGTGTGCCTTGCTCCTTTAGGCTTCCTTTCCATGAAAGTAGAGTAGCATCGGGAAGAACAGGCCAGTTCACATCCAGGTCTCACCCTGTCCAGGAGTAAAGATGCAGCCATGGTTTTCAGCCAGGCCTAGAAATACAGACATGGTCAGAGTGCCCTGGGGGCATGAAGGACCTTCCTCTATTTCCAGAACTGCTCTGTGGAAGAGTGTTGATTCATGGGCAGAAGATGAGGTTCAATTCACCTTACTTCAGATGTCTACAGTATACGCTTGTATCTCTGCATCCTTTTTTTGTGAGGACTTAAGAAAAACAGGTACTTCCTGGTTGGCATTCCTCTTACAACTTAAATCCCTAACGTCAGAATTAGATATAATTACAAACTCTGCTTATTTCTCTTGAATGCCTCTAAGGAGAATAAAGGTGATAACTCTGAAGTAGAAGCCTTCACTGCAGTATGTAAAGTTGGGAGACGAGTCCACATATGGCACTAGACTGTATTAGCTACCTCACTTTGTGCTAAGTTTTTCATGGATGCAACCTATGACTGAAGTCAGAAATGGATCAATTAACTTTGGTTTTGTATCATCATAAATGATGGCAGAACTTAGCTCTTGATCTAAGTGTTTCTTCTTTTTTTTTCTAAATGGAAAAAGTAAAAAGAATAAATAAATAATAAAGAATATACTTCTAAATATCTTTGTTTGGGGCATTTTTTTTTTCTACTGATGGCATCTGTAGCTGATAAGTTAGCTGGTATTTATCAGTCTTCTAAATATGTGATCGTACTGGAATATCCTTTTCTTTGTTAACAACACTTAGCCTGACCTAATATCTCTGTATAATATAATCTATATATCTACATACGGTATCATCTTCTTGGACTCTTGGACTTTGGCATGTTAATTAGCAAACACAGAAATGTCATCACAGTAGTTGGGAGTTGTCTGACACATTTGCGTCTCAGCAAGACCTGTTCTTGAGACATTCTCTTTATTGTAAACTTTTCTTTCTGTTTCTTTATTTTACGTGAAAAAGTTTTTTAAAAAGATACATGCCAATGACTAAACTATTCAACTCACTATGCAAATAAATTCATATAAATGATTAAAAAAAAAAGATAGCTGCTGAACTTGAATTACGAATTACTAATTAGTCAGTAAAAACATGGAAAGGGAATAAGGTAAAGAGGAAGAAGGCATCATCTTCTAAGACCTGAGATGATAGGCAGGTGGATACCTGCCTACATCCACAAACCAAACCGAGATATCTACAACCTAATTTCAAAATTCAAATGACCAGCTCCCTCAGCTTCACCAAAAATGTACTTAGCACTGGTATCTTCACTGGGACTTCCAAAGATTTATAGAGAAAAGGACATCATGGTTTTCCCATGTTTCACAGCCATGTGAGGGAGAAGTACTATGTCTTTTTATTCATCTTCTTATACATCAGCAGCACAGAATCATAGAATAATTTGGGTTGGAAGGCCCCTTCAGAGGTCATCCTGTCCAGTCCTCTGCTTGAAGGAAGTCCAGTGAGAGCAGGTTGCTCACATCCGGTAAAGTTTCGAATATGTCCAAGGGCAGAGATTTCAAAACATTGCTAGGTGACCTGGACCAATATTTTACCATCCTCACATTAAAAAAAAAAATTCTTCCTAGGGACAGGAGACTCTGGATTAAATAATCTGATTATCTGAGGTGTTGAATACAAATACTATGAGACAATCTCCAAAGTCATCTATCACAGGAGGGAAGACTGAAAAAAAATTCAGGTCCCTTTAGCTGCTTTTAATTACAATGCAAACATAAATCACCTTAAATTCACTGCTTGATATGACCATCATTTTTACTAATTAAGCAAGACAAGCAGTGTCTTTCCCTTATCTTTTCTCTTTTTATTTCTCTGCTCTTTTCTTCTCTGAGAGTAAGCAGACATCACAGTGTCTTTAGGCCTAGGCTTTCACACTCATATTTGTGTTTGCAATTTTTGGGAAAGTTTGCAACTTCTCTCTGTGTATGAATAAAGTGATAAGAGCAGCACACCAGTAAAGGCAGAGATAGCGCGTATCTTAAAAGGGAAGATCATTACAAAGTGTAGGGAGAAGAGAATGAGAAAGAGTCTTCTGCCCTACAGTTAAGAAAAATGTTGTGATCTTGGATTTAAATGGGATGAATAGAGTCATTATACCAAATGATGGCATTGGGCACTGGCCCAACAGACTCTTGACATTCTTTCTGATGTTCCCAAAATAGGCTTTGTCTAATTATAATGTTGTTTATGTCCATTTTCAGTGTCAAATATGTTTGGAATGTTGCTCATTCTGAAAAGAAAACCCTAAGCACTTAAATCATAATTTTAAGCCATTATATTAAAATTAAGAACAAACTCAAATATTGGGTAATTGCTAAGAGGCTTTTGGGCATATTACTTTCTGTAAGCTGGCAAAAACAACAGTGCATCAGCAAGTTGCTGTTTTCAACTGAGACTCACTTTCAGTTTCCAGTGTGCCTAAGGGCTTAATTGTACAAGATGCTAAAAGCCCTGCTTCTTACATCCTTTTCAGACTCAAGTACGCTGCAAGCAAAGGTATGGCCTGCAATCATCAATGTCATGTTTGAGCTGCACTAATCTAGGATGCAGGGCTAATAAAAGCAGAGATGATTTGGCAGGGTGCACTTACATATATACGCTATCTTTTCAAAGTGACAATTTACCATGGCAGTGCTGATATAATTCAAACACATACAGCCTGTAGGGTACTGGAGAATCAACGACTTCTGATTCAGGCAAGTACATCTGGTTCCGCACGTTAAAATTTGCCTGTGTGCCATATGTCATGTGAATTCGATTTCCTTTTCGTAGAGCTAACTACCAGATTAATCTGAAATGTGTCAGTTCACAGAGTGTAAATAGCTGTACAACAGGTCGTCTTGAAATACTGCAGGAAGATGTGCGGCAACAGTCCCGCTGAACACTAGTGAAGTATGCACGCAGACACATACACACACTTATTTATTTCAGTGCCTATTTTTATTTGTAACTATGTATATTTTTATTTTTAAAAATCTCCCAGAACCCACTGTTGCTGAAAGCTGAGTGATAGTGGCTCACAGATGCACAGATGCAGAACTGCAGGAAACAGTACTGCATAAGTATATGGAAGTTATTACGGAAGAAATGGTTTGCTTCTCAAGCACACAAAAAGTCTTCCTCATCTGGATATATGATACCATTTAAATGAGGATGCCTTCTGTGTATTTTCTCCTGAACCTCTAACCCACTGACTAGCAGTGGTGAATAGCAGTTCCTTTAATAGCAGGCATCAAAGTATGAATTACACATTGCTGTTCTATTGGTGAGATTAATTTATCAAAGGTTTTCAGAAGCTGTAGTAAATAAAGGACAAACCCACATCAAAGACATGTCTAGGTTGCTTTCCTAAAGGCAATTTACAAAACAAGAAAAGACTGTGGAGCAGTCGAGGATTAGGGGTTATCAAGTCCACCTTAAAGTGTCAGGTTAAAAAAAACGGTTTCGTTGTTAAAAAACCATAGTGGATGTCTGATTTGATAAGCGTGTTCAAAAGAATATTTATTTTAAAAGATGTAGCAGATTATTGATGAAAAAGGAAAGATCTGTCTTCAATTTCAAATTGACACCAGTCAAATTACAGAATGTATGAGTAAAGCAAAAGGTATTTGCAAAGGCTTGTACCTGCATCTTCGGAAATAAACCCAGCAGGTGCAAGCCTCTGTTTACAGCGACAAGGCACTTTCATGTTAGTTTCTAAAAGTTAGACTGGGGATGCTTGGATTTGGAATACCAGATCTTCACTTCTGTGCTTTCATTCAATGGGATTATATAGATTGAATCTCAGCTTGGTTTTGAGAAGAATTCCGAGGGTTAAGTAGCTGAATACAAACAGCAAGGCATCGCAGAAGTCTCACACGTTCACTAACAAAATTTATTGGTCAAAATGTATCAATTGAAAGAGGACACTTGCTAATTTCTTTCTAAAAAATGTAAGTGTAAGGAAATCCATTTCCACATTTCCAGCTAATGTGCGTTCAAGGTGGAAATATGTTCATTTTGTATTTGATATGCTCTTAGAAAGTCAGTAATTCATATTTATACATCATAAATCATGCAAGATTTCTGTATGTTTATGCTTGTGTGAGTCTATTTTGACTCTTGGGAGCTGTATGCATATTATACTGCAATTTGGGTTGGATTCTGGATTTTGTGCCTTCTGCCCATTAGACTTGGTTGGACACCACAAACCTCAGGGTAAAGTCTGATTCAGTGTATGACATCCACCAGCAGGAAGTCAGGTCTGAATTCAGAACATGTTTTAAACCTTGACAAAGAATTTTTTGGACCAGGACTGCGAAAGCTAATGGACTTGCTGGATCACAAACCTATGCATAGCATGGAATGTGTGCTGGGTGGTGTTACAGCATTATAAAGTATTCGTCCAAACATCCTTCCTGGTTTTGTTTTAATAGCTGCCTCTGCGCTATGAGGTTCTGACAGCTTTATCGATTGCATCTCGTACCTAGTTACACCGATGATCAAAACAGTTATAAAGGAAAAGATCTGCTGGAAAGCTAGTTCTAAAAATGTAGAACTGACTTTAGGTTAAATGACATGTGATAGGCCTGTCACCTCCAGCTCATAGTCTAGGAATTTATTTCTGTCCAGTGATAGTTAACAAATTATCTAGCTGTACTTTCAGAGCTACCTCTACACTTCCTTTCTCTGATTTCCTTCCTTAGCTTTATTAGACCAATAGTTGTGCACCCTAAAAAAAAACCCAAATGGTAACATTTAATCAGAAACATCAAGAACCAGCACGTTTTCCTATTCCTTGTCTCCAGGAAAAAGATGTTGAACTTGTCTGCTGATTCCTAACCTTACCATTTTTCCTGATACCACCAGAGGAATATTGCTTCTCCCCTTCCCTCTTCTTCAGGTTAGAATGACTAAGAATTAATCTTGTGAGTGCTAAATAATGCTGAATTAGGACAGTTGACATCCAAGTTACAGGATTCAAAATACTTTTTTTCTGTTCTGCCCTTTGTTTAGCCCCTTTGGTTTATTAACGGAGGCTTCTTTTTGATCTGGCTTTACCTTGTCAGTCCTTCATGTCCCACCCATGGACTTTTTATTTCTTTTTCATCTAGTGATGCTGGCAAAGAACTTAAAAAAAAAAAAAAAAAGACAGAGGGAGGGATTTGGGATTGTCATATAAAACCTGTGTTACTCAGTTTTCAATATCTCATTGAACTTCTCACAGCTTTGATATTTTAAGTGGGTATCACAACAAAGGGGAAAGAAATGACTGGAAAGGTAATGCAGTGTATTAGGCTTGTTAATGGCCCTGAAAGTCCCAAGAAAACTTGCTGAAAGAAGGATCCTTTCCCATGAGTACTATTTAATTTCTCTGAGAGGGTTTTCCTGGTGAATTAAAACTCTAAAGAGCACATCTAAGCAGTGCAACTGCTATCTTAGCCTACGCTATGTGCACAGTGACGTTCACTTTTATTTAAAAAATCCTTTTGTTAAGAAGTCTATAGTAGAGAGATCTCTGGAGAATCTGTTTCTTCTTTTCCTCTGCTGCTAACATACTTGGGAAATGTAGAAAACTGGAATAGAAACCCAAGTTTTTCCCACAAGGGGAGAGCAAGATCAAACAAGTGATAAGAATATTTCACTAAATAATTCCTCCTACAAGTTGTAAGTAATGACCCTGCTCCAACACTTCAAATTATTAAGTGTGACCGTATGAAGCAGATTAAACATCTATTTAGAAGAATTTAACAGTGCGACATATGGGAGTCTAACAAGCAGAAGTGAGCTGGCGTTTACATTGTCATTTGGGGTCGTGGGAGACCCCAGGTGTGGCCTATCTTATGCCATATGTTTCTTTGTATAATATAGACGTGTCAATTCACATCTAAGTTCCCCATCTATAGCCCAGTTGATATCATCCTGGATTCCCTTGAAAAAAGCCAGAAGGTCCTGAGTGTTACAGATGCAAAAAGCCTTCCCCTGGCCACGCTTTGGCTGGAGGTGAGCCTGGCAGTAGCAAGGATGCAAGCCCCACACCTTTGCCCTGGTCTGCACCAGGAGGACTACTTGTCTCACAAAGTCATCCCGCACGAGACCCCTTCCTGGCTGAGCCAGGCGGAGTTTGGCTTGTCTGGGTCAGCAGCAAGCTTCATGCCAGAGACCATATCTCGTTGGCTTTGGGAGAGGGAGCCAAGGCTCATTATTACTGTCCTCTCCAGGTGCTGCGTTGTATTAAGAAGTTTGCATCTCTGCCATGTCTTATTCTCTCCTTCCCCAAAAGTGACTAGGTTCCTCCTTCCCCAGCAGCAAATTGGGCAAGCACACGCATTATTTGCATAGTGGATTTAGCTGCTGCTATCCAAAACAGAAAAGTTATCACTACTTTAGTGGGTGTCTCCATCTCTGGTTTTAATGTGATCTTTAATGTAATGTAGCCTTTAATCATAATCTACAATCTTAACTTAAATGTGTTTTCCTTGTTCGCCCATCTGGCCAACTATCACCATTAATTAACGGAAGTCTTTTGAAATCAGTCTTTTATAGCAAGAGGGGAACACGGGACCTTTTCCAGCTCTGTGATACATTTGGGGTTGCTCCCACATCTGGCTCACTGTGGAGACATGGCACTATAAACGAAAAGGTGGCATATCCTACCAGTACAAGGGAGTTTGAGGAGACCCTGAGAATGGCAAGACAGAGGGATGGTGTGGGCTCTATGGCTGTGTGCTGGTAGACATAAAGGACTGCAGGCAGAATGTTCCAAAAAGGTAGGTGGTCATTCAGCTCACATGTGGGAAACGGGACAGGCATTCCTGTCTTTTCACCCCCTTCTTCCAGCAAGGATGGCTGGAGTAAGCCTTGGGGAAAGCTCACAGTGAGTACTGATGCTCTGCAGGAAGCCTTCTCACAGACTGTCACTGGGAAGCTGTGGCCAAGTGGGCTGTTGATTCATGCTGCAACAATATGCAATTGATTTTAATATGAGTTTATTTTGTACAGTGACTTTCACTTGCACCCCAAATACTTTGTGGCAGTGGCATGTAGCTGAATGAACTTCTAAGGCTCCCTTAAAAACTAACCCCTTTGGTACCAGGGCACTAATACAAAACATTGGACTTGATGCACACAATTTTCCTATCACACCCACCAACCTCCAAAGCAAGCCACAGAAAGGAAAACATCTTACAATATAGCTAAGGAACCACCAGCTGCTGATTTAATCCACCCATAAGCGGCTTCCTTTGGCCATAGCATACAGATGCTCTGTACAGAGCAAGAAAAAATTCTTGAAACTCCTATTAAGACTTTGCTAACCATTTGGTCTGCCAGGTAACGGAGTCAAAGCTTTTCTTCAATGAGCCTTCTAAAATCAGTATCAGACTTTTCAGACAAACACTCCAAAGCTTATGATGCTGAGCTTATGCGGTCAGATTCCACATATACAGGGTTTCTTCTGATAGATTTGTGATTCAGAAGACTGTCTACTTGATATTGGTGTGTGGACCCTTCTTTCATTTTCCAGAAAACTATCTTGCCTCCCATTTCTCTTTGCCTGTTTTTGAAATGGGAAGTTCAGTTAAAAAGTATTTTGCTGATCTAAATGTTTACACGGACTGTACATAGACTAGAAACAACCAGTGACCTACTCGGGTAGTTTAAAGTTTGTGCTACTCTTGGCTTTCCCACAGCAAGGGGATGATGCCAGCCAGACCCAAAAATCAGAATCAGTTGAGTGGCTCCTGTGCTATGTGTAAGAAAGGGAATTAGCACTACCAGCATGGAGCAGCCACTGAAATTTCTACAAAGATCATTGCTGGAAATAGTACTTGTATGAATCGTTTCAATGCTGGATTTCTTCAGGAAAAAGAAACAAAAATAATTTCAGGTTGACCCACAATCAGTTCATTATATAGGGCATGCACTGAAAATGTGAAACCCTGTGGAATATTTTTGCCTATGGCTGTCTTTGGACTCTGTCAGCAGTAACCACAATACACAAAGACACTGAGCACCTTCAAACATTTTGATCCCACTGGAATCAGTGGGAATGGAAATTTTATGAAAGGAACACTTTTTTACAGGATCAAGCCTTAAGCCTTACAATTCAAACTCTTCTGTTGCTTTAAAATAATACTTTATATGACTCCATGCCTACTTTCTTGAATAGGTGATGAAAATAGTTCAATTATTCTCAATTTCATATTAATTATTTTCAATTTCTGGTCCTCTATTCAACAATACAGCAATGCTGGTTGGATTGCACTGCAGAGCAGTTTATATATTACCTTTCCAAAATCAGTGGTTATTGATTCAAGAATGTAAATTAAATGTTTCTGCATAGATTAGACTTGCAGAGTCTAATTTCTGGAACTGAAAGACAGGTGGCATTGCCCCTTGCAACCTATAAAAACCAACAAACTTATTTTCTTGATGGAATTCTATTATATTCTGTCTGGACAAGTTTAGTTTTGAACATTCATAGAAGAATACAGAAGGAAAGAGCTTGATCCAAAATGCAGTTTTACATCGAAATAATTTGATTCATTTAACTACCACTGAATGGGAGAGTTTTCTAGAACTGAGCTTTAAATTGTAGTAATCAAACCCAGAAAAATACAAGATCATTTTGACAAAGAACAAGGGCAACATGGATCAGCTATTGATCATCCTCGACCTGTGGCTTGGCTTTCCCCACTGTGGCCAACTGGTATCTCCGGTTCTGCGATTGGCTTTTGAAATTACATGTTTCAACAATTGCTTAAATCTCTTTATTTCATGATCTCTCACATTAAAGATCCTTCAAATCTGACCTGCACACTGAGTTGTTCCAATTAGAGATGACCCCGGCTTTAACTTTGCAGAAGTTGCTTGTTTCTTGTGGCCAGGCTACAGAACGGGGCATAATGGAGGATTTCCAGCGGTAACTGGATTGCTGAGCCTTGCAAATGCCCAAGGCCCAGCTTGGTCCTGTGCAAGCCACATCCCCAAAGCACCTGGCCAAACTCAGGCTGACAAACAGCCCTGCCATTATTCATCCGTGAAAGTGGCATGCTAAAACACAATGCCCTGAAAAACTAACTGCAACAGAGCCCCCGAAGTCAAGCAACTTCATTTCTGTGTGCCTATCGGCTAATGCTTGAAATAGAAGCTAACGACGGATTTCTCAGGAAGTGCCACAAGGAGGAACCAGCTTTTTTTTCTGTTTGGAAAGAGGTTTTCTGGCAGTGGCGATGACTAGAAAAATTTTTACATTTTTCTAATATTTTTCTAAATGATTCTTTCATTTGAAAATACCAAGGCTGGGTCATACCATCAAATCTGAGAAATTCAGAGTTTAGTATTAAAATTTGCATTAACCTTAGAGTTGATATTTCTGTAGGATTCACTTCCTGTTGTATGTTGTGATTCTGATGGGTCTTATTTTCTACCTACAGGAGGGACTGGTAATATCCTTAAAGCCATTTTCCTCAATTAAAAAGAAAAAAACCTGTGCTGGAAACATCAGAAGTTAGTGTTCTTACGGCTGCAGTTTAAGTATTAGAATCTGAAACAAACTCCTGACAGAAAAGATTAGTTAGGAAGTTTCTTATTTATCTTCAAGGCTTAACAACTAAGCTCCTCCACTCAAATATGCTGTAAAGCACAAGCAGTGAATTTCTGGCACGGAGTCTAGCAAAGACTTGGAAGCCACAGCAGAACTTCACAAGATTTTTGGCGGTATTATGCTTTTCAGTGTTGCTGGTCAGAATTTTTCTAGGACTTTTTTTTGTTGACAAATAGAAACCAGAGCTTCAGTCTCCAGCGAAAAAATGAAACTATTTTGTCTTTACAAAATTTTTTTAAAATTCAAAGTATTAAAAAAAATTTTTTTTTTCAAAGAAAGCATTAAGCCTTTGTGAAATCAGAAACATTTTGTCCTCCATGCAATTTTTCTTTTTAAAAACAGAAAATCCATCTTCTGGTGGATTAAGAGGATTTTACTGTTCTTTATAACACTCACAGTCCCACTTTCATTTTTCTGATTACTTTTTTTAATGATCACATATGTTTTGTATTGCACTTTAGGAAGGTGAAGTATTATAAGTGGGTCAGTTTATGTAAAGGATAGCTGCCAGAAAGGAAAATTTAATTTGTGCAATATGGCAGGCTCTGGATAAAGTCAGAGCTTTGCCCTTCTGTTTTGGAATCTCTATCAAGTCCTGTTACATAACCTCACCCTACATTACAACAATGAGTAAATATTGTTAAAAAAAGAAAACAAGTGATGATGAAGTATTACTTTTACAAATGGAGCTGCTATGCCAATTTTCAGTTTTTCTATGGCAGATCCTTGTCCTTGTGTATACTTATTATTCCCATGTTTCATGAAAACTGCATTTGATTTGCAAATTATTTCTAAAACCTCCATCAAGAATACTCAGTATTTGTAATTACACTCTTAAAAATTGACTGGATATGTATGTCAGATGGTATGTTTTCTAGTCCTTATTAGGATTTTCTCTTTCTTACACCTGTTACATCTAGAAAATATTTATGGCTGTTGATTTGAAACTCAAGGATCTGGCAATATTTTATTATAATTTACCTCTCTGTTACATACTCCTGTTTGGTTCAAATGCAGCTGTGGATAGTAATCTCTAACTCTACTGAATTCAACTGAACTATGAAATAAATACTTATAGATTATTTTTTACTGTGACTTTTAAGAATATTTTAAGAACCTTTCCAAGTTGCAACCGAAATAGTCAGCAAGGATACTTTTTTACCTGTCTAGTCTCCAAAATACCAAGGGGCACACTCATGTTCCTGATTCAAGACAAACAAGGCCGTATTAAAAACTGAATTTAACAGGGAAGCCCACTTGCATGTATAGGTTAGAGTCCTGTGGCCATCTTAACCTGGGAATAATGGAAGAGGGCAACTGTGAATGGTTTAGCAGGTCCTTGAGGACCTCTCTCTGGTTACAGGTTGTAACAGAAGATTTATTTGGCTGCCCCTGTTAGAGAGTTGATCTAGTCTGCCTTACACAATTGTTTATTCCCAAATAAGATATTTCAGTCCTGTGGTCTTCAGAGTGCCCATTGAAAGCACTAATTAGTGATCATTTAAAGTACTTAGGTAACGTTAACTCCAGCACACAAGGGATGCTCTTGAGTCTGACCCCTGCTCATTCCATTTCTTTTTGGAGCTTTGAAGACAATTGATTTTTGAAGACTGCAGCCTTCCCTTAAAATCAGGGACTAAAAGAGTGGGGACCTAATCTTGATTCAACCATTCATGTCATCTTTAAAGACATGTTTACTTTTTTCCCTCTGGATGTCAATTAATAGATTTGGAAGTCAGTGAATCAACCCAATGTGAAAGAGTTTAGAGCACAATTGCATGTGGGCAGAAAATACTAATTATAAATAATCAGGCTCAAAAAAAGAAAAAGTGAGTGCACCCTAAATAGCTGATGGGAACAGGTAAAAAAAAAAAAAAAAAGAGGGGGGGAATTTTCAAAGCTAGCTTAAAAATATATGTAGAGTTACATGAAGAACGTTAGTCAAAACAATTGATATGAAAGGCAACTTGGAGCTGCCTTTTGCACACACTGGGTGACATACAAGCTGTAGTCGACCTTCATGAGAAAAGAACACCCTAAGAAAGACTCTAATGTATACTGGCTAGAAAAAAAAAAGTTTGAGGTAGCCATAAAGACATCTGGAGACCAGCATGGTAAAGGAACTCCTCCCTGGTGTCTTTTGGCAGCATCTCCTTGCAGTGGGTGCAGTTGTATTCACAGTTGTTGTATATATGTCTTTACAGAATTTTACTTACGCTGTCTCCTAACTGTAGCTGCAGTGGTGCAGTTACGTTTGGGTCAGCAGCAGTGGCATTACCACGTGTACCATCACCGGCATTTATATTAGGGTTAATCCTTCCCTGAGCTAGTTTAGATGATCTGGCCCAGCCATATATCAGGACAAGGAACCCCATGAAATTCCCTGAAAAATGACCCTACTCTAAACTTACTGATTTTCATTACAGACACTTTTGTGTTAAAAACCATACAATTTAGGATTAATTGCTAGACAGCTGTTGGAACAAAATTATGCTTTACACAAATAAGGAAGGAACCTCAAAGATTTTCTTGAAGGCCAACCCCAGATCAGGAGCTACTGAGCATCTCCAGAAAAAGGGTGGTCATGAAATGCCCTTGAAGCAGACCTGCAAGACCAGATGGGAAGAGACCCTTTTGAAGAAGAGCACCTGACCCTGTTTGGGAATGGTGGAGCCTCCCATCATTTATCTAGTCCTCAGTTTTTGACAGTGGCTTTAGCACTGCAACCATGAGTAGGGTACGCTTTCTGACAGCTCCTCCCAAAGATCTCAGTGTCAGAAGGTGTGCCATAGTCCAGTGCTTTCTGAAAGATACTTGAAATTTGCAGTTAAGAAATAAAGAGAGGTGAAAGTACAAAGAGCCTGTCCAGTTTCAAGCCAAAGAAGCCATTTTCCAAATCAAAGAGTCCATGCAGTACGATCACAGGAGGTTGTTCAGCTCCTCCATCGGGACTAGGCCATTTTCACACACTGAACTGAAGGAAATCCTGACAGGAACGTGTCATACAGGAAGAACGCAGACCAACAACTTCTTCCAACCCAGCAAGACTAGCTGATACTGAGGTTCTGCTGTCTTGCTTTGGGGACAGGGATTTCTGAACAGGAAGCTCTACTCAGCTCAGTTTTCAAAGAAAATCTAATGCTTCATTGTCATGAAGTAAAAGAATTTGTCAATAGTGTTTTTACCTCAATTATGAGTATATTTGAACATTGTTGGGATATCAGCACAATGAACCAAAGCTGACATTTGGTAAGAGTTTCCTTTTAACATTTATAACAAGCTCCTAAACAGCTTCTTTCCTTTTAATTTCAGAGGATAAATACTGTTAAATAAAGGACTCTTCACTTGTGAAGAACTTGGCGGAGTAACACTTGAAAGAAAAAATTTTATACTCTAAATTAAATAAGTGTGCAGGAGTAACTTGAAATTAATAAAACAATCACTGTTGTTTGTATCAGGGAAGTGTGGCAGGAAAACAGAAGCTTTCAGCTTTTAGCTATAAAATGCAATTTAAATATTTCTTTTGTGCAGTGTGCCACTGTTTCATTAATATGTATGTTTGACAGCAGCTTTGAATGCACTTTCTTCTTTTCATCACTGGTGTAGCTTTGTTTTCTCCAAAAGTCTGTACGTATTCTTTCAATCACTTTAAATAGAAGAGAGGGATGTGTTAAATTTCCTTTCTCTGAGTACTAAATGTTTTGCCAGTGCATTTTAGACTAAACTGAAGGTAGTGAGGTATTTTGATAGAAAGCAGACTGTTGGGTAAACAGGGCTGCTACTGTGGAAAGAGGGCAGGAGGCTGGCACGTGGTAACAGTTGGGAGCAGATAAATGGTAAACAGCTGAAATGCACCTATGTTCCTGCTAATCTGAGTTCACCAAAGGTGATAGGGAGTTTTGCCTTTAAAATAATAGACAAACCATGACTCAACGGGAGTAGGACCAGCCTAG
>VZTL01059940.1:16889-45174 GCA_013400535.1 Scopus umbretta
TTTTTTTTTTTTTAAAATATATGTTCAAGGGAATGTCACCTGCCTCTTTCTTTAAACTCATCCTTGGAAACTACTATCATTTAGCTCATATACAACCCACGTGCCATTCAGTTACAGTGTGTTTCTGGAAAAAACAGTTTCCCCAGCCTGGCTAATTACATATTTATTTTTTTTTTTGTCTCAACCAAGAGCCAATTATAATCTACAGATACATGCAGAGCATACAGACTAGCATAAAACACGTTTCATACTGAAATAAATCAGTGAGGCACAAAAACAGATGAAAGGAGGCAGAAGGACTCTGCTGTTTCTGAGAGGAAGAGCTGTCAATCTAAAAATTGGTAAATCCAAGAAAGTGAAACATGCTCATGTTTCTTCACTAAAATAAGCGTTATTTTTCTACAGAACTGAAAACAAGAAAAAAATCGGGGAGGAAAAACTCCTCTAAGCTTTCTAAGGAAGAATTAGCTACAAGAACTAACAGGTGCTAGGAAGGAAGTTCTCTAATGAGGCCCTCTCTGTGGGTGCAACCTGAGGCTTAAGACATGCATTAAGAATGAATCTGTAACACACACCTTGCCAGGAAAGGATGACAGGTCAGATGGATAAGGGAGAAAGTGTGGGGTCTTTCTGATTTCCCAGGGTGGACTGAGTTAACAACTCACAGCCCACAAAATGGAGAGTTCTGCTCAGCTAGCCTACTGCCGCGCTCTCACTCACTCATTCCTGTTTCCCTGGGGATGTATATAGAGCTTGTGTGCCCTTCTCAGAGTTTGACTCAGCTCAGTAGAAGTGAAAGAAAATTAATCCCACAAGAACAAGTGAATAGTCAGTTTGGCAAGCTGACCTGGCTGACAGCCAGGGTAACCTAACTATCAGAGCTAGCACAAGGAAGGGGACAGACCTGAGTGGCTGACAGCACAAACGTTCCAAGTACACAATGGGACTACCTATTCCACCTGAATTCAGCACTTAGATCAAAGCAAGGGGAAAGGGGAAAAAGCTGCTTCACAATGAGGATGACAGAACGCTGGAACATGCACCCGGAGAGTCAGTGGAATCTCCATCCTTAGAAATCTGACCTGACTGGACATGGCCCTGAGCAACCTTATCTAACTTTGTAGCGGGCTCTTCTTTGGGCAGGGAGTATCAGCAGATGTCAGATGTCCCTGATAACCTAAAATATTATATGATTGTATTTTAACTAATAGTTTCAATGACTAAGTTAATATTGATGAAATTGACATAGACAAAATTAAGTAGTCTGAGGGCTTATTATTTGCTTCCAATTCTAGCAAACATTTTAAAAGGCGTTGGCAATGCTACAGACTAACTGGAAAACAAACATAGCAAGAATCGAAGCACAACATCAGGAATACAGCTGACTGGAAATTCTCCAGAGGAATCTTTCTTCTAATGAGTTTTGCCAGTTCATCAAAAGCAGAATATTCCAAGGAATTAGAGCAAGCACAACAGATCTTCTGACAAAACACAGACATACCCTCTTCCAGTTCTGCAAGATGGCCTTGGAACAAAAGTCTGAAAGTTTCAGATCTGCTGCTCCCAGTCTCTTCTGGGAAGAACTTGGAGGTACCTGTCCCTGCGTAGTCTTGCTCCACAAAAATTCTGTTCTTGCAGCTCAGAGAGACAAGTGTTCTGAGGATCACAATAACTAAGGAGCCAAACAGCCTAAGAACCTGGCAGCCTTACCTGGGGCTTATTCAGATTTTGCACGCTCACTCCTATGCAACAGCACTCTGGTTTCCCATTGGGATCTAGAATAATATTTCATCTCTCATCTCAACAATCTAGTCAGTTGGTCCACAGCTGTTCAGGAGCAGACAGATAGAAAACGGATAATAACCTTGGCAATATCAGTCAGCATCACCAAAGACATCCCAGGGTATTTAATTTCAAAATCTTGCTTTAATGTGTGCATAGCTGAATGCAGGAAGTGGCTGGCAGAATTCAGAAGATTATTAGGCCTCTTTTTTCCAAATTAGAAGCAAAAAGTTTTCCAATAACCTGAAAACCAAGAAATAAAAACTCCATTTCCTAGCCAATTGTAGCAAGGGTCAAAAATGTCATTATGAACTTGCCTCCTTAAAAAACGGCTACAAGCCATCATATAGCATTTCATGACTGCTTTACCTAGCCATTGTTAGGTTTCATTTAGTTCACACTTTCTAGCGTAACGCTGCAAAATTTTCATCTATTTCTCTTCCATATTTTCCAAACAGTAGACTGGAAACATCATTACCATACCAAAATGGTTCCTGCTTGTGTGCATATGCTCCCTCATGTATACATTGCCCATTTGTGCATGTGCACAGCTAGTCAAGGCACGTTAATAATACAGTGCTCTTCTGCTGTATTAGGAAAAAAAAAAACAAAAAAAACCACACACACCAAAAAAAACACTAATCAAGTTTCCAGAGAAGACATTTACCTTTGGCTCTAGTTTTGTTTTCCATTAACTGCTTCCAGGGTGTATGTAATTATACTATTTCCTATTTTCTCCTATTTAACTGGAATTCAAATTGATTATTATTCTTCATTTCTCCTGCAAAGAGCTAAATATATTCAGTAAGAGAATGGAGGCAGGGATTCCTTTACCAGTTATCTCCTTTTACAGACTGGTAATTCCTCCTATACAATATTACAGTTTTGAAAAAATCAGAACCATCTCTACTTGATAGAAAAGATAATCCTAGATTATTTCTGAGTGCAGCCCCTAGTTAAGTAGCTGTCTTATCCTTTCTCTCCATCTTCATATAAATTTCCTTTAATTTTTCTTACTGATAACAAAACAATGGTTAAAAATAATTAGAATAACCTAAGATAGCAAGGATTTTCCAGGAAATAATTAGGATAATTTATTTTATTTTATGTATTCTAGTAAGCATTGCAGCTGTCTGATTTGAGACATTTATTTTCTTCACATACTCAAACGGAAAGAAAATGTGCCAATTGGCAACACAGGCTTAGAAAACAACCGCAAAAAGCAGTTCGTGAGAAAAGCTGATCTTGAAATTACTTTTCTTTTTTCAATTAATATGATGGTGGGGATTGGTTTGATTGTTTACTTTTCCAGCCTTCTGATCATACACATTGGTCACAAATGCAATGATACAAAAGAATATTCTTCCTTTTTATTGTAGTTAATGAAGAAAGAGAAGAGTAGCCCATCAGAAAGAGAAACAAGACAGGAAATGAATCCACTGAAATGGAAGTTAAGACAAAAAGGAAGTGCCAGTAAATGCTGTCTATGACCACAGACAAAGATCTGGCTTTGTTCCCTAAGCCATGTTTTGATTTTCTTTCCAGAAAGAAAATGGAAATGTGGAATTTGGATTTAGATTCTCAGGTCCCCATTCTCTTTTAAATCACTGGTTTAAGATCTGGCTGAACAGTAAAGACAAAGCATTAGAATTTTTTATTCAATAGTTTTATGATACAATACTGATTTAATCAAAAGTGATCATAAGCTATTTCACATAAAACTCCATTGTCCATTCCCCATAAAAAAGATCGATGGAAGTTAGGCAAGAAATTAAGCTGAAAGGCCAGCTGAGAACTATGCAGGTGTCTCCATTTCTATCAAAAAGGAGTCACCTCTGGCTCCATAAATTAAGAACTGCAGCGTCTCATAGGTTGCTGGTGTACAAATATCTTAAATCTGAGTAACTAAAAGAAAAAGCACTTGGTTTTAGCCACGCAATAGACCTCAGCACTCTGGCTGATTAAATTCATGTGGAGAGCCTTTAATCAACCACTTTCCAAATGATTTTTACAAGGAATTCAAGGTGTCATTCTACCCTTTTTTTTACATAAAGGATTAATTAATACAGAACTTAATTTAGTAACTACTCTCCCTTTCACTACCTCAAGATTGCCAGAGATTATTCAAATAAAAGAAAATTTCTTTTCACTACTTTACTCCATGTAATTTCTTGCCCTATCCTCATTACCAGAGTATCTTTTTATGTTCCATTATTAAATAATGGGATTTACTTTATATTAAACGAAGCTGGCAGGGACATCCAGGAAGTTGCACAGACTTTGGAATTTGTTTACATGTTTAGAATCACAGACTCCACATACTGAAGTCAGCAGGGACGTCTGGAGATCATCCAGTCCAACCCACTGCTCAAAGCACGGTCAACTACAGCCATGTGTGTTGGGGTTTTGGATGGGAACTCCACCACCTCTCTGGGAAACCTGTTCCAGTGTCCAACCACCCTCGCAGAAGAAAAAAGTTTCTTCTGGTTTAAATGCAATTTTCTGTGTTTCAGTTTGTGCCCACTGTCTCCTGTCCTGTCACTAGGAACCTCCCAGATGTGTCTAGCTTTGTGTTCTTTACTCCCTCCCATCAGACATTTGTATACACTGATAAGATCCCCCTGGAGCTCCCCAGGCCGAACAATGCCAGCTCTCTCAGTCTCTCCTTGTATGGTCAACGCTCTAAACCCTTAACCAGCTTCACAGCCCTCCACTGGACTTTATCCAGTATAGCCATGTCTCCTTTGTACTGGAGAGCCCAGCACCTGACACAGCACTGCAGATGTGTCTCACCAGAGCTCAGTAAAAGCAAAGGATCACCCCCTTGACCTGCTGGCTCTGATCTTCCTAATGGAGCCCAGGAGGCTGTTGGCCTTTGCTGCAAGAGTACTTTGCTGGCTCATGGCCAACTTGGTGTAGGGCTTGGCCTTTCCCTTTGTTGACCTTCATGAGGTTCCTTGTCAGTCCTTTTCTCCTGCCTCTTGAGGTCCTTCTAAAGGGCAGCACAACCAGCTGGTGCATCAGCCATTCCTCCCGGTTCTGTATTACCTGCAAGCTTGCCAACACTGCACTCTACCATCATCCAGAGCATTAAGGGGTTAAACAGTACTGGGCCCAGTATTGACCCTAGGGGTATACCACTAGCTACTGGCCTTCAGCTGGCCTCCGTGCTGCTGATCCAAACCCTTTGAGCACAGCACTTTAGCCAGTTTTCAGCCCACCTCACTATCAACTTATCTAGTCCCTACTTCATCAGTTTGTGTTAGGGGAGACAGTGTCAGGAGTCTGATTAAAGTCAAGTAAAACAAAATTGAGCATGCTATCACACTGAACATGCGCTTTGCAGAGATATTTGGGGTAGTGTAGGTTACATACTTAGCAATTAAGGCTTTTTTAAGAGACTAATTTAAGGCATTTCGGATTTGTTTAGAAAAAAAAAAAATCTTTTGTTAAAAAGTTGGATTTGAACTTCATTTGTCTGCAATATCAATATTCCTGTAAGAGTTCCCTAAACTATCAATGACTGATCTTTTTAATAAGAATTGTTACATAAACAAGAATTATTCCTTTTAATCTGAAACAGAACACAAATTAGAAATGTATTTGGACAACAAAAATCAACTGTCCTATACAAAGGATAAAAAACAAGATAAATGCATTCTGAAACACCAGACTTCAGTAGTGTTCCTAGAAATGGCATACTAACATTTAGAAAAATGATCAGTCTTTAACATTCTCCAGAAAATAGGAAACTGGTCAAGAAAAACCTCACATAACAACAACCATTTTCTATAAGTTGTAAAAAAACTGAAAACAAACAAACAAAAACATCCCCCCCAAAAACCAAACAAAAAACCTACCCAAAAAAACCCAACTTATAAATGAAACAGCTAGGTAGATGTTGAGTTAACAAATACTTTAATATTTGTTTGTAATGCTTGTTTATTACCATAATTAAGGATTTATTTCATCTTGGAGAGAGAAAATGCTACTTTATTGAAGGTTCCCTGAAAAAAAATTAGTCTTCAGGAACCCAATATATTTCCAGACCTGTCAGGTATAGCAAACACAAATTACTGACTATTGTACTGCATCATCCTCTACAGAGCCATGAGTCGCTCATCATGCTACATTACTTCAGTGCAAGCCTTAAGTTAAGATCCGATTAATCCTGAAATAGCTTGGCTCAGTACCATTAAATGAAAAACAGGGCTTAAGAACAGAAAATCTTTCATCATCTTTCTCTAGCTCACGTGCATAGATCCCAGTTTATTGCAAATTCTGTAACACCATCTATAATCAGGCAAGTTTAACTGCAGCGTATTTTTCAACTGTAAATTTATTTGGGGAATTCACCAGACTACTTTTGTCTTTTAAGCACACTAAAATTCTTCTTCCTGAACATTTCACATCTAATTTCCCTATAAAACTAAATGCTTGACTAAAGTTAACATTTAGAAAAATAATACCATATAAAATGTAAGAAAACCCACCGTAGGAGTGTTCAAAGTCAACTGAACTAAGTAGTCAGCAAATGTCAACAACAGAATTATGAAAGCCACATGTTTTCTTGCATAAATGCCAGCACAATATGCCATATGGGCATACCAGTTTAACTAGAATAAGTATTTTTTCTGAAAACATAATACTCGATAAAGTCATTAAAAAAAACCCTGCATAAGAAAAATCTGAGTCAAACTTTCCACCCACAGATCACACATTGAAATTTTTATAGTTTACATTTTGCTATACCTGACTTCCAAACTTCTCTGGAACAGCAGTTTTTTAAAATGTTTGAATATGAAGAATGAACATTTGAATCCATTCTCTTTACAAAAAGATGTGAATACAAGCTCTGTTTGTTCATGTTCCTATATAGAAACACAGAAAAAAGGATTTCTGAAGGTCAGTTAGTTCAACCACTTGCACAGCTCTTCCGTTCTTGAAGACTTTAACAAGAAATTTCTTCTAACTCCCTGGTTAGTCTAGTCTGCCAAGTTTGGGCTCAGTTCTTCAACCAGAGAGCAGTTACACAGAATTTTTCAAGATGCCTATCAGTGAAAGAAAGTGGAAGTAACCAAGAAGCACAAGTCAAACCGTCCCCTGTTTTAGCTCCTTAGACATCACTGGCAACAATTTGGAGCATCCAATACTAAAGTATATAATTGAGCAAATAACATGTTAATGTAACTCTAAACAGTTGCTGTAATCTTCAGCTGTGTCGTATATGATTGTTTGGAATCATTTTCATTATATATGGAGAAAGAGACACATCAAGCTAAATAGATAAAGGTACAAAGCTGTATATGAAGATGTATTTCTTCAGTCATAGCTCTTAGATTCTTTAATTAATAGGCTGAATTATCAATTTTACAGCTTCACAATATCACATAGCCACACAATTTCACTGGAACATTTTGGAACTTTGCAAAAAGATGTACACACCTTAGCAGAACTGGTAATGTTCTTCCAGCAGTTTCACCATCAACAAAGGCAAACAATGTGAAAATGGTAAAATACACAGATTTAGACATGTATCAACATACAATCTGTGGACTGGTTGTAATAGTTTTGGTATCTGGCAAGAAGATCTCTTATGACAAAATTGTAACACACATCACCATAGCAGTTTTCTATAGAAGAGAAAACTGTAGCTGGCTGGTACTGAGGTAAGAAGGTTTATGTTTTTGAGTCATGAAAAATGTATTCATGACTGAAATTATACATTCCAAATACAGTTTCAGCATACTATTAAAAAATATTCATATTAGACTGCTCACTATACCCCCACTCCAAAACATAAATGCAAATTAGCCCCAAATTAATGAAACTTAAAAAGTGACAAACACTATGTTTTCTGAAATAGTCTGTGTTCTCTGAAGCCCATCTGATGGGAACAGGTTAGGTGAACCCTTATGTGAATGGAGAACATAAGCTTTACTATAAAGAGCTGCAGCAGATATGAAAAGAGTGTGGAGCTTTTTCACAAGTTCGGTTATTTGATTTATGCAATGTGAATTTTCTCTGGTAAGAGATACCATTTTGTGCCCTAATTTCTTATTTAAGGAGTACCGGTCTTTTCATATACATATTATTAACCATCAATAATCCACTTTTCTGCAGCTATAGCACACGGATAATGAAGGGAAAACAGCCCCAAGAGATGCAAATATCTAATGAAGATGACCAGTCAATTCTTTAAATTAAAAATATGAAACATGCCCTTTTTAAGCTGAACAAAATGTTTTCTGCACTCTGAAATAATTCTTCTGGAGGAAATCTTGCAATTTCCAGAACTACTAAAAATGTTTCCCCCGGAGCACCGAAATGAAAAATCCACTGCTCAGAACAAGATTAAGTAGCTTAAATGCAAGATACACTGCACCACTGTGAGGATAAACCAAAGCATCTCGTCTTCCCTCTATCCAGCCAAGTATTAAAAGTCTTCATCAGGAAACCATAAAATATAAGTAACATGAAGTTTGAGGTATCTGTAATGCTTGAGGTATCTATTATGTACTTCCACTATAAAAGAGTAAGAATGGCATTAAATACTGCACAAAACATTATCAATCACAGGCAGTCTCTACATAGAGACAGTGGGTCAGACCTTAAGCTGTTGTTGAAGAGTACTCAACACAGGGGTAAAGCAAAGCATTAGCACTCCACAGCACTCAAATTTATGAGTTGAGACAAAGGGTAAGGCCCAGAACTGTGTCATCAATAAATAAAGACTCCTGGTTTTCTATCCATTTTCTGCTTTTTAATTTCCAATGCTCAGGTTCCAGTAAGTGAACAACAATTACAATTTGAAACCTAGACAGACACAACTGCACAAGTCCCAGCTATCCACTGGATCATCTTTCCCTCAGTTGGACCTTCCCAATGGCTACAGAGGGCTCTGAACTGCGTATGTTTTCCTCACGGGGCTCAGCACAGTCCACCTCAATCCCTGTCTCAGGTGTCCTCCTACTTTCAGGGATCTTAGGCTCCTAGTCTCATCCTCACTGCATTTCAGCTTATGTGCTCAGATCCAAATACGCCTCAAATCCAAATGTGTCTCATATTCACAAGTTGTGGACACAAACCTGTGGTGAACCAGCAGCTGCATTCCCAGTGAGATTCAAGTATGCCCTACATGCAATACAGGTGCTTCACTATCTGACACCAACTACTTCATCTCCTTTGCAGCATCACTCCTGGAGTGGTCCAGTGCTGTCTGCCACAAAGCAGATGAGATTTACAGTCAGCCTCAACTTGGCCTGCCCTTAGGCTACATGGATGGTCAGGGCTTGATTATCAGTACCCTAGATATGTAATATAAATATGGACAATGTGGTCGGACTTCAATCCACTTCCTGATCTGGCCTCAAGGTATAATGTACCATTAGTTTCCTCCCATTTTCTTAAATGTCTCATTAAGAGACTGAAACCAGCAGTGGTGTGAGAAGAGATGGCTTGGCTCTGCTCCATGCCACGCTCAGCATAGTGGCGCCACACACATGGTAGAGCTGTGGTACAGCAAGCAGCAGCAGCTGCCACCGCCTGTGGCGCAACAAGCACAGGGATGTCCAGAACTGCAGACCAAATTACTGAGTTGCTGCTACTTTGCAGAGTCACACATTTCTGTGAATTGTGTGTGAAATATTCTGTGAAATGTTTTTAACAAGAGAAATTATTCTGTGGCACTGATGCATTTTTCAAATCTGTATGAAGTTTCCTAATGTATTTAAAATGAACAAAAGAATATTGTTTCTATAAATATATTCTCAGATCTCAATGTTTCAGATTTTCCTTTGAAACTAGTTTTAAAGACAGAAGTCTTGAAAACATGCAAAAACTTTCCAAATTACAATGAAAATGCAAACTATTTTACTGACATTATTTGCCCAAAAACTTAGGGAATTTTAACATAAAAACCCAGTTAAGAAACAGAAGGTTTTGAACTACACAACAAGAAAGAATGAAAACACAACCTATCAGAAAAGGCATAAAGTATACTGGCCCCGCATGCATAACACAAATACACACACATATCCAACCAATATCCAGAATAAACTGAGACACTAGTAAAGCTCAAATATCATGAAACAACATTCCATAAGTAAGGAAACTTGAATTCAAGAAAGCAGTTACCGTACCATCAGTATATTTGACCTTTCTTAACCAATCGTTTTTCTGCCTTGTCTGAATAATCTAGCCAGTGATCTGTATTCAAACCCACAGGTGGGTGCAGAATAATTATTCAGACATACCCTCCCTATTTAATGAAGGCAGAGAAAGCAGTGCCTGCAATTATCCTAATTGCTACTCACAACAGCCACTTCAACCCACACTCAATCACAACTCTATTATCCCTTTTGATCACCCAGGTAAGTGCATATGTCTATTGTAACTGGGAGTAAAAGCAGACAGAGAACTCGGGAAACACAGAGTTAGTGCTGCTGCACTCCAATGTATTCAATAACTTTTCATTTTAAAGGATGAGCAGAGACAAGACAAGAGCTTGTCATTAGGAAAATGCAAGTGCTTATTACTAGAACAATATGATTGCTCCTGTGGATACATTATTATCCACACACCATAGTATGATTCTGCCATTGATAAGCTATCCAAATTCACAGTAGTAATTCCTGTTACTTGATGTCCTGAAATGCAAATATATCTCTTAAGAATATATGCGTATGAGTAAAGTTCAGAGAGGATAACAATAGTACACAAATAATTCTGAAATACGAGAAGAAAAATGGCTGCCTTTCAGAAGAGTTATAGGTATATTTGCAATTTACTATATGTCTGAATTACTTTGTGAACAGGAAAATGTCAAGCTTCTTGGAGACAGAGTGGGTCTTTATTAGCGTAGAGGACATTGGGCTTTAACTTTCCATTGCATCACCTCGCTGTGATACAGCCTCTGTGAAAAACAGCCACTTATGTGAAAGGCAGGATCTGATGAGAAGATGTTTCTCCCAGCTTTCAATAAAAACTCTAAACTTTGTCACTGACACCAACAGGCCCTTGATTTCACTTGATGTCCTTAAGGCTTATTAGAGATTTGGAATAATTGGGCGGGGGGGCGGAACCCACAAATTTAGGAATGACAAAAGCCTTATTCCTTATATTGTTTCAAACAGTTAGGGCTAAATTGTAAGTTCCTGTATATTTGTTTAGGCATTGAGGGCTAGTTTCAAAAAAATAGACGATGCAGAACTTACACAGAATTCAGGCACTCAAGTCCTTGCCAATGATCCTGCTAAAGCTAAACACTTACCAGGCAGGCCGCATCCACCATCAGCACGGGACCCAAGGGCTTTAGAGATACACGAGATGTTACCAGTGTCAGTGCAGCTCATACAGCTTCCTGGCAAACCAGCTGCTAGAGAAGGTTTTGTGAAGGTGGCACTTACTGCATGTGGTGTCTCAGAAGCAATGCAGCTCGCACTAGCAACACTCAGATAGAAAGAAGCCTTAAGAAAAGTATTCAAACAAATAGACTAGCAAGAAATGACAGACACATATCCAGGAAAAAAAAAAAAAAAAATCTCCCAAGTAGCTGTCTACAACTTATGAGAGTGATTGAAAAGAACTGAAATGATAGTGGGCAGGCTATTTTTGTGAACCATACACCATCAGGATGAAGACACGAGCAAAAGCATGCCCTCTGCGGATAGTGGGCAAACGAAACCTTCCACTCTCAGATAGAAGCTGCGCTACAGAGCTTCACTCTGGGCACAGGGCACAAACACACCATGAAAACAGACACATAGACTCACGTGAAGTATTACGTACACAGTGCGACTGCTTTGTGGAGTACAACAGTGTTCCCAAGGAGAGGAAGGGAATCATAACCTAGTCCTTAAATTGTACTACGTTAACAAATGGCTGCCATAATTTTTATAGCTCATTCAATTCACAGTCCTAGCTTACTGAAATTATTAATAGAAGAGCCCAGAAGACAGTGATAAATCAGCACTGTCTCCTGGATCTATCGTCTACTCTTCAGTGAGTTAGAGTTGTAAAATAAAGTAACTGACACCTGATAATCTTCTCATTGAAAAACTTATTTAATCCAGTCTCAGTAATAGCCATAAACTATTCTTGGTGAGAGTTTTCCCACTGAGATCAATATTAATTGTATAAGCAGATCATGAGCAGTAAAAGTAACTAAAAACTTTAAATTCATTCCTGTCATTTAACTCTAGCGTAACACCCTGTACCTTTACATCGTTTGTATTTCTTCCTTTCTGCTTCCCTCCTCATCTTTGCCACCACACTGTGTTCTGCAGCAAATTATATGACACTTTCCCTCTTTGCCGTATTTAAATAGCTGCTGCCTGACTTGAGAAAGTCAGTGGAGTGGGGTTTGTATTCTTCTTTTCCTCTTAGTCTGCATTATGTAACCCTAAAACCATGACTATGTCTGACATAGAAAAGATAATCACAATTTTGCTTCAAGAGTCCAAGAATTTAAGACCATTTGACTTACAATGATGTAGTTTTACTCCTGCAAGACACAGAATTTCCCCGAAAGCTTTCTTGCAACAAACCCACAGTGATCTTTTGGAATAATATGGGTTGCTATGCACCACATCTGCATCCTCCCATGCACTCTGGCTACTACAGGCTTATGCTTATTTCAATTTCTTAAATTGAAATAAATCAGCTGTAAGTCCCACCCGCTGCTCTCCCCTCCCATAAATAAAAAGAAAATATCAACAAGTACAACATTTGTGAAATGAAAAAATATCAGATATGGATAGATTGTCTTAGTTCCTACACTTCACTACCCTATTGACAATAGGATAAGGCAAAGAAAAGAGTCTCAGAACAGCTTTGGACTGGGTTACCTAGTATGGTTTGCAGAGTAGAAAGGAATTTCAGCTTTCAGAAAAAGAAACAAATAGCTGTATCATACAATTATCCTCTCAATGTGCTTGATGAATCATCTCGAAGTATCTTTAGATAAGAACAATATGCCTACAGAAAACGTTTCCAGAGGAAAAGCATGTTAAGTCTGTGTACCCATATTAATAGTATCTGAGTCTCCACTGCTTTATCATTTAGCTGCCAGACATAAGAAGTGCCAAATTCATTCTTTAAATCTAATAGTTATTTTTAAAATACAATCAAACTCTATTCCTTTTTAAAAATTCACAGATTAATTGGCCTATAAGTGTGCCAGACAACCAGATTTCTAGATTTACCAAACAGTCCTAGCTTCCTAATTTAGCAATGAAGTAATTTCTGCAGTTATAACTTGGTGCTCTTACACAGGTCAAATGCAGTGATGTGAACACACTACTTCAAAACAATCACTTTACATTTTAACAAACTGCTATTTAAAATTGTTGCACTATGCAGGAACAGGGACTACATTTTAAAACTCTGGTCTAGGAAGCGAAATTACAAAGACACTCTCGTTACTAGCAGGCGAAGGATTATGTCTGTTCTGCACTAGTAACAGTTCACAATAAGCATAAATTAACCTCAAAGGTGTACATTGTATCTGTAATATAGCATTTTCCACGGACTGTATGATATAATACGATTCTTACTATTTCTGGAGATCCGTATTTAGGTTTTGCTTAGATTTATGTAGAAAAATATTCTTTCCAACCTTTCAAAGAGCATGTTGAGAAATATAGGTTAAACTCTAATTTACACTAATTATAGGTTAAATTCTAATATATGCTAAAATAGGCTTTGAGACAGACATTATAAAAAGGGAAAAAGTCTGGTTACCTACATTGTTTATGTATTCAGAAAGCAGGTCTTGGAGAGCTTGGCGGATAGCATTGCATTCAGCAATGATGCGTTCTCGATGAAAATCGCGCGTGCAGGAAGAATCGGCTAGCAAAGCCGCTCCACTGATAATAGCTTCCAGACGTTTCTCTAGTGATGGCCTTATTTTCTCTTCATTCACTACAAGAGGATCCAGGATAATTAAATTCTGGAAAATATTAGAAGTACAAGTAAGAAAAGTCAATTAGGTTGCTGCTTTATTTTTTTACTGGTGTGAACCACAGTGACATTATGCCTCCTAGACTTGCAACTAGCCCTTTCCCCTGGAAGTATCCAAAATACTTTTGACCATGGCAGATTCTGTTTTTTCCTTCTGGGGCTATGCATACAGGTCATTTGCAGACAAAGCCAAGTTCTCTCTGCCATTCAGATCTCACTAGTTCTAAGGCAATATCTGTGTTACCAAATCCTACTGGCCTGGACCCAGTGCTAAGATGGCAACAGAGCTTTCCAGATGGAGCTGGTTCACACCTAAGCAGCTCACAGAACAAATAGAACAAGTTCACATCTACCTGCAGGCCACATGGACATCTTCTGACTACAACTGCCTTATATCTGAGTCCTTCCTCCGTTTCCTACTTTAGCTGCATGAGATTCAAGATTTTCATCCTCGGCTTCACTCTCTCCTACACCTGTACCTGGCATTTCTTCTTCTACAAGGCATTTCATTTCGCTTGGAAACAGAAATGCTACTTGTCTACCTTTAGAAATATGCATGCATTCTTATCACTGCAGTATCTATTTGGCCTATCAATCTTCACAACATCCTATTCTACAACGAAAAACTATCAACCCCATTTTATAAGCAAAGAACTGAAGCCCAGACTGCCAGGTTCACGGACATACAGAAGGTATGTCTTAAAACAGGCAACTGCACACCATCTTCCCAAGTGCTCAGCCAGCATTTGTTCCTCCTCTTCAAGTTTTGTCACTGCAGTCGCAAAAAAGTATTTCTTCTTTCAAACTTTTTCCTGTGTCTGTCTACACTTCTTGAGGATCATCTGTCTTCCTTATCCTCCCATATAGTGGGCCTGTCACAGATTTACCTTGTATATTCTTAAAAAGAAGACACATATGTACAATTATGACACTGTGTATGAGTTTATTCCTCAGTTGTATTCCATGTTTTATCTAAGTATCTCAGACCAGTCTCACCTTTGTTTGAAAGAGGGGTTCAACACCTCCCAAATTTAGACCGTTAGCAACTGGGAGGACCTTGGGATTTAACACAAAAACAGCTGTGCTAGCTCACAGCTGAGAATGTTAAATCAGATTACATGAGCAGTCTAGTTCTGCTGATTTTTAGTCTAATGCAGTCCCACACTGCGGTAGAAAGTAACTGCTGCTACCCTTTAACAGGCTGAATATGGGCAAAGATCAAAATAGTAGCTTTTGTTCAACAACTGTTTATTCAAAGGACAGATATCTGAGTGTCCTCTTGCTTTTCACTAGCCAGGGTAAACAGAAGCAGACAACTGTTTTGGCCTGATAAAATTAATTACATTTGTGTGTCAAGCAAACATTCTAAAGAGTAAAAAGAGCAGAGATGATATTTTCATGAAATGTGAAATTTAGTATATATTCGAGCTTCAGCATTTAAAGAAATTCAAACTAGCAATTTTTAATCTAACTGAACATCTGAAAGTGTCATTGTGGTCCAGATCACCAAGCCTATATTCCACATAAATCCATTCACCTGTTACATCCATGTGTGGCTCCAAGCTTTCAGAAGAAATATTAAACAAGAAAGCTATGCCATATACCCTTAAGTGGAATTTAGGTCAGGTAAATCAGAACTTATCAGTGCTTATCCAGTATGTGCCGGACTACCTTTAAGCTGGAGAATTTTAATTATTTTTTCAATTTAGATTTAATATCACAATTTCAGGTACTAACTTAAGCAATTCTAAGAGTAGCGAAAGTGTTCTATTAGAACATCATAAGATAAAAGCTTGAACAGCTAGGAAAGGGGACCTCAGTCACCTTGAAATTTTCACATTGGTTGTTAATATTAACATTCTCTTGCACGTTAGGCATGATTTAGGGAAAGGAAAACTTTGTTACGGGTTGAATCCTCCCATCTTTTCTGAAATAGACAAGAATTTTTTTGAGACAGCTGGGAGATTCTCCAGCAAAACTAGAGAAAAATCAGACTTTATCATCTGAATATTTCCAAAGGAAACCAGTACAGGTTCTTTCTGCACTACTGTATCATTCAGATGGAAGCTTGTATTTCCCAACTTGAAGGATGAGTGTAGGTTTCTAAACATTCCACCTCCACTACTGTTCTGTTGTCCTGAAGCCCTGAATCTCGTTTAAAAGCATTCTAGTTATTTAAGTACTCTCAGCACTTCATCCCCATACTTACTACCTATTAACATATATAAAATCAGTGGACAACGAACCTTCTTAAATAACTTCTGTAAGACCTTCTGGGGCCTAAAGTTCTAGGAATATGTCATGCTTTGTACCAGAAACTGGGACTACATGAACTCTAGTCCTCAAATTTCCCTAGACACTGACTAGAAAGAAAAGGTACTAGCAAATTCCTGTCTCCACATTTTCTGTGTTGAATTTTGAGATTTTTCATACCACTGCAGAGTATCACAAAAAATCAGGCCAGTGCTCCTGCTAGTGCAATTTTCTGTTGGCTATTCAAGGAGACTATAAAAAGTCTACAACTAAGTTTATGGACTTGTTTCAGCAAGTGACAGGATAGACCATTAAAATGGTTTACGGGTCTACGTCAGGTGTTTATGTGCAACCAGCAGATGCAATCTCAGATTAAGTTAAAGTATTAACTATGTATTTCCAAACGCCTGGATTTTCTGAGACCAATGTTCACCTATCAGATACACATAATATACTGAAATGGAGCTTTTGTGCAAGCAGGGGGGAAAGAGCTTAAATATTTTGAAGATGAAAAACACAGCTATTTGTATAACCATAACAGCAACATATTAACCCTATTTGTATCTCTTAATGATTTCCTAATTGAAAGACATAAAATAAATATGTTGGCCATGGAAACATTAATCTCACACGCAACTTTGGAACCAAAGCCAAACTGGGATGGAACCATAATTTGCCGATGAGCAAAGATAGAGCAAAGGAAACAGACAGTCCACTGCTTTCATCCTCTTTTGCAGAAGTAGAGAAGTTGGAGCCAATTAAGAACTGCACAGTAGTTACAAAAAAAAAAAAAAAAAAAAAAATCTCACTTTTGCCTACTCTCTGAGAGAGAAGAAAAGCTGAAATTTTCCAGGGCCTGGCAGACCCTGCCATGAAGGCTAAAATCCAAAGAAAAGAAAGAGGGCTTGGACAGAATGAAGATGGCTTGCTCTTCTACTCTGAAATATCTCTATATACCCTGACCTCTTGCTGGCAGCAGATGGAGCCAGACTGGCTCTCCCAGGCAACAGCACAGGAAGTCATTTTGCTTTTGCAGGCAGCTTCTTAATTGCCAATGCCTAAAGCCAGGCCTGATAGGAGCAGTAATCCAGCTCTTAATGTTGTCATCAGAAGCCTTCCTATTACAATTAACACATCAAAACTCCCATGTCCTTTTCTATAATAGCTATTTCCACAGAAGGAAGGAAACGTACCTGAAGACACTTTTCTGGAAGAGCAAAAGCAGTAAGATACCACTTGTTCAGAAGGCTAACTTAGAGACACATTAAGAGTATTAGTATAGAGCAGCCATTTTTTCCTCATTTATTCTCTTTGCCGAGCTTCCTTACAATAGCCAGATTACAGCTAATGCAAAGGAAAATTGCACCAAATTTACCTGGAGGCAAGCTAAATTACTACATGTCTCAAACACAACATGCATTGCAGGAAGTTAGGGAAATGCACTACAGGAAATTGTAAAAAAGCGGTAAGAAGTGCCATAATGGACTCTGAAATGCAGGGGGAATTAACCCCTTTCAGCTGTTACCTCTCTAAATAAGAATGCATTAAGTTTAAAAGCAGAATCCAAACAGTTCTCAGCAGTAGGAACTGTGTTTTCCTGCACAACAAGAGTTTAATGACTGCATTATCTAGATCTTCACTCCTTTGGCTATAGCCAAAGTCACAGCAAAATTAAAAATGAAAAAGCTTTGACTTTAATAACTAGCGTACTATTACAGATTTGGAAAACTGCATAAAACTAGTCATTAACATTTAAATATTTACCTTTAAAAAAATTTATAATTAACTTACACCCAAAAGGTAATTTCAAACTCATCTCACACACGAAAGACTCGTCCCCAGTGATCTTCTAAGAATGACAAGGCATTCTAAGATAGTCAGTATCCAGAGGTCAGGACATTCATTGCTGACATGGAAGACAGGTTTATTTGTGTTAGAGACTTGAAACTCTGTCTCCCTCATTCACATTACAGTCCCTAATACCAAAGCGTTCTGTGGTACCCCACCTCTGCTGGAGTTGTGCTGCTTGGTCACTATTCAGTGGAGCAGCAACTTCACTGTTGCACTCCTATATCTCAAGGAAGCACCCTCAACACTAGGCTATACTTACAATGCCTATCATAATGTAAAACACACCTGTCAAGTAGAATATTTAAGTGTTACTACAGAAACAGCTTCATTGATTGTGGAAGTCTAAGACACGCCTGAAGGCTACAGCCAATTAGCCATTTAGCTAGCAAATGACTGCTGTCAAACCTCAGATGAAACAGGAGTAGCAATGTCTTGCTTTAGGAGACAGGCTGTAGAAAGTTCATGCAAAGATGGACAAATAGCGCTGGCACATGCTACTACAGTTCAGCTCTAAGTTAAAAAAAAAATCTAGGCAATAATAACCAGGAAAAATATGACTTAAGATTCTGCCCACAGATTAAATTCTTCAAGCAATTTCATCAAATATTTATGATCAGCATGCCTGAAAAGACGATCCAACTTCTAACCAATCTGAAGACAGCAGATATGCAACAAGCAGATTTGCAGTTTTGCTTTAACAGGGCCAGACAGCGGTTCGCAACACGAGTTCTTAAACCATAAGCAAGCATTTAAAACAGAATTATTAGATGACTATTTTCTCCCTCATTGGTCTTCCGATCTGTGAAAGAGGGGGATCATGGGTATCCAGAAACCTGGTTATATTTCCTGACATTTTGGATTGATTTACTGTATTTTGACATCTCATATGGAATTACTCTGCTAGATAGCCACTGTCATTAAAGGACCACATATCAGACGACTATGCTGACAGTCAGGCATGCCAGACCTGTATCATTGTGCGAGAAATCTCTTTACACTCAGAAGATGCAAGACCAGTGAAAGGCATTAGATATCCTGCACCCACACAGTCTTTTAACATGGATCTTAATGTGCAATTAAATTAGTAATGTTACAATTTTGTGTTTATTTATGAAAGATGTGGTAGTTTTATGGAGCCTTTAAGAGGAACTCTTGAGAATCTACTGATTTAAGAGTTAGCTGCTCTAATTTTACTGGTGGTTTCCCCACCTATAAATCTGTAATAACTTTCACACTGCCAGCACTGGAAAAGGAAGAATGACATTGCAAAACATCTAGATACTAAATTGTTGGGTAAACTCCATGATACATTTCCCCACTATAAACCTTTAATGAGATTTGTTCCCAACAGACTATTTACTACATCAATCTATTTCACGGCACTGTATTTGCAACAGGAAGACAGACCAAAGGTTATTTCAGGTCCCTAGCCAATAGAACTTTCTGTAAAGAAAGAAAAGTGCAACCATCTAATTCATAAAATCATTTTAAGAAGTTAAATGCTCTATAAATTGTGCTTTATCTAACTCACACAGCTTCAATTCCCATTTGTGTCACCTAGGTAAAACTATATGTAAAACTCCCTAAACAAATGTTTTTTTACGACAGTCAGACTTCTGTGTTCTTACATTTCCAAATAAAAACAAATTCAATCAAAAGAGTATTTTTTCCATTTTGTGAAATTTTTAAATTTTAACACAATAATACATTTAATTACTTTTTTAAAAACTTCATTAAAGTGGTGCTGCTCACATACAGTGAAAATTAATTCACCTGTGGTCAGAAAATGCAATCCTTTGGCCAAATTTTCTTTTAAAAATTTGTAAGTAAAATAGGTAAATAATAGCTCTCATTTAAGGTATATCATTTGTCATTCAGAGTTTCATTGTAACAAATCATGTATTAGTCTTAAATGTTTCTTTGTACTTCCTTTTATTAAGAAAATAGATGAGAAACTACAATTTTAAAACCTGGTGTGAGAAGCAAGGAAGGATGACATGTAACACGCAATTGTAGCCTGTTCCTCTGGGGGGAAAAAACCTGTCAGATTCAACTCTGAGCATGACCGAGAAGTCTGTTTTGCTCAATAAACTGCCACTACAGGATTTGTGTCATATATGGATTTCAATGTATTTCTCTAACCTGTCACTGAAAATTTTAGACAAGATCTATTACCATCAGTCATAATATCAGTTCTCCTGAAAATGTATCAACAATTCTGGAGTTCCAAGGCTGCGATCTGGTAAGTCCAAGAATTTACAACCAAAAAGACCCATACTTGCAAAAGTGTTTAGAAACTTTCATTCCTGTTGTTGCTCTGGGCCTACATCAGTTACACCAGACAAGGAGCATGGTCTGTAATCCCATCTACAGCAGGTCTTTTACCATTTTTGGCAGGACAATGGAAAATAACTGGTAAGAGCCAGAGCAGCCATAAGAAAATGGGAAAACTCCATACTTAGTTTAGGATCAGGTTAGGAGTAGTTTAAAACTGACTTTTTCCAAGTATTTGGTTACATAATGGAAATAGAAATGCACAATTTGTGAAAACATATTGGTTATGTCACTTTACTTAATAAACAGAAAACATAATTAGGTTTCTAAATCCTTCAACTACATAAATTACATAATGATCCCAATGACAAGTGTTGGAGTAAAGGACTTCAACTTGCATTGTGCTAGTTCAAATGCAGTCAAGATAACAGTAATCAGCATCATCTGATAATCACTGTCATTTATAAACTAAACTCATGGGTTCTGCCCACTTATTCAAGGATGTGTCTGTCTCCACCATTAGTGACATACTTGGAACGAACTCTTGCCTGCTGTTTGAAGGAAGTCAAACATTGAACACACAGGAAAGACTTAACTCCAAACTCATTTGAAGGAAGTAATCCCTCCCAAAGAATTAATTCAGAGTGATACTGCTTAGACTAGGACTAAGCAGACCGTCAGTTTCTAATGCCTTTAGGTCCATCACTTATGATAGCAATAGTTAATTCTTTTAAAAAAAATTAAATAAACCGTTTTTCAAAACATGTTGCTCTCTCTCAGATTTACGTACCTCAAGCTCATCAAGTGCACTTCCAAGAGTAGCTGTGCAAGGTGTAGGTTGTCCCACTTTATTTCCAACTCCTTGGGAAGCATTAGAAATTACATTGAGAGCATTCTGTATTTCATTGCAAATTGAATCCTTGCTGGCTGTAAGGGATGCAACATCTGAATGTTCCAAACAAGCTGAACATATTGAATGTAGAAGAGATGAATTTTCCTTCAGGGATGCACGTGCTGCAGCAATTTCATCTCGCTGATTGCTAGATTTCAAATCCTGTCAGCAAAAGAACATTCTGTTTATTTCCAATAGCACTCCAAAGCTTCAAAACTGACAAGTAATGTATACATTTTTTTTCTCTCTCTACTCTGTTTAAGGAAACATCAAGTTAAATTCATCAGAGATTGTGAAAATGGGCTACAACAGTACTTACAATTGAATCATCTTTATCTCCTGAGAAATGAACAAAGTCTGTGTAAAAAAAAAACAACCAGTTTTTATTCTGTCTTAAAACCAGCACCATGAACTGTCCACATTTTGCTTATTTTTAAGCACGGTCTTCCTATGAGAAAACTGGCCTGGAAATTAGCTGTCTTTCGTCCCAGACATGTTTTCCTTCATAAGCAATAGAGAAGGATAGAGGTGCAGACAGGATTAAGCAAGGATTCTGTGATTGTTACATCTAAACACATTTCCCATGCTTGCTTCCCTGCCCCACCAGCATACGTCCAGAGTGCACTGCAGAAAGGAACAGCAGGTCAGGGATGAGAATCCTGTACTACTGGGAAATGGGAAGCATGGGAAGTTTGGAAATGAAAAAGGTGCTTGTGAGAAGCCATCTTTGTGAAGTGCTACCGCCTGTTTCTCCTCTCTCCCTGCTATGTACACACTTAAAGCACTCTGGGATCTTACCACACTCATCTTGTTCCTCCCTTCTCCACCCAGATCTTCTTGAAACTCTACTGCCTCCTGCCAACCCAGACAACAAGGAACACACAGCTCGACAGAGCTACCAAGTCTGATTTAACTGTTTCTAGGAGTCAAGCTCAGGAGCTGTTATTTGGACAGCTGAAAGTTACGGACTTTGGTGCAATCATACAGTCAACATCAGGATTGTAAGGAACCTCCTTGTCGCATCCTATTTTACTCTAGACATTCTCCCCGCTCTCCTTCTGCATCCTCCCCCTTTGAAAAAAATCTAGTAGATATTTGCAAAATGGCTTGTGTGAAGGAGATAGTTAAGTTCAGGGGGAAAAATAAAAAAGGAAGGGAAGACAGCACATCAGAACAATAAAAGCCTGTGGCACCAGCTTCAAACGATGAGAAGAGGCACAATGAAGAATGAACAACAAAACGCATACAAAGCTGCTGGCAACCTGCGCTAAAGCAAGCTGAAATCTAATTAGAATGCATTATTTACAAAAGCATCACAGTGTCCACTTCTCACTGCATAAAGTTTGTAAGTTTATGGCTGAAGAAAAGAGCATTCAATATTAAATGAACCAGTCCTATGCTTTTAAAATCTCATTTACTGCACGATATGCATTGGACATAGGATTGCATCTTACTTCCTCAGGCTAAGTTGGAAATCTCAGGGATACAGTAAAAAACAACCAACCAAAAAAAAAACTACCACAAATGGAGGGGGGGGAGGGAGGGAGGAGGGAGAAGAGAGAAGAGAGGAAGAGAGAGGTGGAGCCTTAAACAGCAGCAGACTGTTGTGTCACCAGCTGATCATCTGAATTAGAAAACGGAGTTATTCTCTTGGGCATATTAATACTTAACATATTTTTATATTTTCAGTATATAAGTGAATCACCACTGCGCAGGAATTACTTCATTGCCCAGTGTGCTCAAATCCAAATACTACTGCACCCCCAACCTTGGTAAAGCATCTGCAATTTATCCTGTGCACTCTCAGCAAAAAGTGTTATTTATTTTTAAACACAGACCCTTTTTCTAATTAGTGAATCTACATCTCCTACAAAGAAATCAAAAGACAACAGAATGCCCTCTTTTCTCCTACGCTGCAAGGAAGCTACAGACCTAGAGATACAATGGTAAGTCAATACAACACTTCAGTCTAGCTGGCTTCTATTCTTAACCATTCTTTACTTTGCTGCATCATATGCAAACAATCAACTCAAAAGTCCCTCCAAATGACTTTTTTCCCTCTAAAACAGTACTGTCTAACCAGGAATGAGGGGATCGTAAGAAATCCAAAACTGGCAAGCCAGTAGCACAAAGCCAGTAACAGGAAGTCAATAACACAGCATCCGGAAACATGTCTGGAAACAGTCAAAAAAATTCAATGTGTTAATGTTTTTAAAACACAGAATGTTTTGCTTCACACAATACTGTGTAGCCTTTCAGAATCATGGTATTGGTAAATTCACCTATGAAGAGCCTCACTTTTGTTCAATAACACTTTGAAAAAAAAATTATGCTTAGACCCATGAAATTCATCACTACTTTATGGTTCAGTTGTGAGCCTTGGACAGCCCCAAAAGAAGCTAGCTGTAGGGCCATTGTTCTTTTCCACCTTGACGAAGAATTAATTCCTCAAGATTCTTCATGTGAACAGGAAGAGACAGTTCATAATCTTAGTCTGATCTTCTGCACAAACAGGCCAAAAAACCCTACCATTGAGTGGTTTCTCTATCAAATCTTTGCACATGTGGATTATCAGACTGATGTAACTAGTTCTTTGATGAAGGTAGTCTCTACAAACAGATTGTTAACCCATAGTCTGTAAACTTTTTCCACTGGAGAGAAAAATATGGAAACTAGCAATTCCTTTTTTACTTGTCAAAGAGAATATACCACTAAGAAACACAAGAAAACAACACTGAGAAAGTGTACAGTTTCTTTTAAGTTATCCTTTGATAGAACATATCACTTGAGAACTACAAGCAGCATGTTAACATTCTCCTAAGAACTATCAAACCATCACAGTTCTAAACAAGTTAATGGGCACTGTGCAAAATTTGCACGCTTTTGTGTGACTTGCACACTTTTATACAAGTTTCCAAACTAAGACCATAGACTTTTAAAGGTCTGAGCATTCAGTACGTCAAATCTGTCTGCACTGAAAGTTGGACTCAGATAGGTACTTTGTATATACTGACCCTTGCCCAAATATATTACTTTAACTTTGGTTCAGAATGCTACAAGACAATGTTACTCAAGCGTGCCAAAGAATCATACAGAGAAAAGTATGTACATATAGGATTGAAACATCTGTAAAACATTGCACCAGAACAAAAGGATCAGGAGAACACATATTACAACCATATTTTTTGTTACTCAGAGATTGTTGTAAGTATGGATGGATCATCTTCCACCTGCACAGAGACATAAGACAAACAGAACTACAAAGAAATTTTCCAAACCAGTCCTTACTACTATTCTCTTCATACCATAATATCTGAGCATCTGTAGCTCATGCAGCCGCATTACTGAGAGTTAGCCTATTTTACTTTTTCGTCCCAGCTTACCACTTTCCTCTTATTCCAACTTAGACTAGTGGACTATTTCCACGGGTCTGGGATATATTCTTCCATACGAAGTCAGCATCTGAGCTCTATGATACATCATATGAGACCAGCTTAGATTCAAGATAATCCTTTCTCCAACCCCTGCCAATCTAAGAGGACCGGTACAGTATACTTCCCCAGGCTGCTGTCCCAGCACCCCTGGGACATAATATTATGTCTTTGTCATACCTAGTGTCCCTGATAAGAATGGAAAATGAATGGTCACAGATGCCCAGCTGTGGACTGTTCCAGCCAAACATGGTCAGCGGACAGGAAGACTTTGAATGGAAAACTTGAAAACTACCTTCACAGTTAAGCTTCAGTTGCACTACTTCAATAAGAAGAAGAAAAAAAAAACAAACAAACAAACAAAAAAAAAAACAAACTGAGGTGTTCTTTATCACACTTAATACATTTAAGGTTTGACAGCACAATACACCAGGAAGCCAGCTCTTGTTCACCGAGTATTCGAATCAGCACAACTCATGGGATCCAGGCATCACCGTGGGTATAAATCACACTGCCGTATTTTGCACTGGCCGCACTCAACACGAGGTTCACAAGGGCAGCTTCAAATAAAGCATACTGCAATCCCCTAGCTCACTCTTTGCAGAGACAGATGTCATTGAACTGACTTCTTTATCCAGGAAAAACACAGGCATACAAACCCTCACAATTTCATACTAAGATAGGGCTGGGGGACAAAAGCATTACTTCTTATCACAGCTTAAACTTGGGCTTTAGTGTTCAGCTTTCAGCCAAAAGTGACTGTCAAATTGAATGTACTTGGTGAATCAAAGACAATAACAAAGCTCAAACTCTTCTGAGTGCACTCATGTACTGTTTATCTGGGTAAGGCTCCAGTTTACATGCTTGATAAGTACTGTGCAGTCTTATTCAGCGGAAGGAAAATATATCTCACAGAGAAGAAACTGAGAAAGATCTGGGGTTGATACTGACTGCCACAGTGCTCTTCAGCTGTGTCAGTTCTTCAAGAGAACACTACTTTCACACAGGTTTTAAAGGCTTATACCTGTCCGGGCCCTGAGAGCACTACTAGGCCCCAAAGGTCCTGCCCAGCCTCAGCTGGGGGCTCCATCCACCCGCCACCCTTGGGCCCTGGAGCCCCAGTTCAGCTCACTCTGGGACCTTCAGTCCCTCTCTGAGCTATGTTGTAGGAGTGCTGGTCTCCAGCTCGGCCACAGCTGACCCCCTACCAGGCCACGGGCTCCCCGATCCAATTCCGATCTCCTCAGCTCAGTCCTGCCCTGTCACTGTGGTGCTTCTGAGCAATCCCTGGGCTGTCTCTCACCTGGCTACCCTCACCAGGCCCCACCCTCTAACGGATCCACGGACTGACTTCCCAGCTTGACCTCCCTCATCACCGCAAACCTTCCTGATGGTCTGAACTCTCGGTTGAACCAGGTTACCATCACCTGGCATGCCCAGCTCACCTTGATGCAGGGCAGGTTCAGGGCCCTGGCTGGTGAGGCTCCCGCCTCAGTGAGCGGCCAGCCTCCGCTGCACCCCACAATACCTTTTCCTAAGCAGATAAGCATTTCCCATCAGCAAGGATAGCCTGTTATAAACTATCATAAAGCTAACGCTGCCTACTCTACAAAATGCTAAGCTTACAGAAGCTGAACAGCATGACCTAATGGCCCCTTTGCTCCACCTCAGGCTTTTAATGATACATCTGAACTGACTTCCTACAGAAGTGACTACAACTGTGCAAAAGACAGGCACAAACACACGTTGGGAAAAACGCCTGACTTAGGATAATGGCTTTGTTAGCACAAACAAAACGTCACTACATCATAAAGCTGTACTACACTGACCATAAAAAGGCCACCTCACACGCATTCACAGCAAGTGAAACACCACTGAGAAGGCATCCCAGTAAATTCAGAACAGCAATGAATCAAAGGAATTTGTTTAAACACACCTTTGTGCATTTCTCATTGACTGAATCAAAATCCTGCCATTTCCTTCACTGAGTCACTGTTAGATTTAACTACTCTAGAAAGCAAATAATTAAAACTTCCAGTGTCATAGAGATGGAAGCTCTTAAAAATATCTCACCTGCTCCTTCATAGAGAAAGCATGTATTCCCAAAGCCAGTTTGTTCACATTTTGGGTTTTGTTTTTGTTTGGGGTTTTTTTGTTTGTTTTGGTTTTTTAGGGTTTTTTTGTTTTGGTTTGGTGTGGTTTTTTTAATATATATACTTTTCCAGAGATGACTCCAGTCCAAACAGATAGATGAAATAAATTAAATTACACTCCAGAAACATAAAATTTTTTCCTTTCTCATTTCTCTTCTCTAGTAGACAGATAATGCTGAAACACTGACAATCCCCAAAACAACAATGTTTACAGGCACCACAGAAGTAAGCCATTTTAAAAGATCTATCTGATAGATTGACTAGGTCTAGAGACAAAAATAGGAACCTATCTTTACAAAGCAGCAACACAGTATATGTTTGATTGTCAGGAATTCCAAGCTAGCTTTCTACCAAATAAGTCTTAAGCGGCCTCTAGAATTACTTTTCCTGGCTTCAGAAGTCATCCGCAGTTCTTAGTGTCTCATCCTAAACCATACTACAGCATGTATACAGAGTATACACACACACAGAGTACACATACTCTGTATGGCTATAAACTGTAGGCAGAGCTTGTCTGAATCAGCATTATGCATGAATATACCAAATGTGAAGTGTTACAGTACAAAGCCATGTCAATGTTATCACAGGACTAAGCCTTAAGTAATACCCTCTGCCTCTAAGAAGATTCTGCACTGTCTTTATAAAACTAACTTTCAGTCAGCTTAGAGCAAGCAGGAAACAGATTTACAGGACTGAGTTTCCCACGAGAAGTGAAGCTTTGCAACTTTTTCTCTGTATCTATATCTATTTGCTATTAATCATGCTCAAACAGATATATAATACCACAGAAAAGCAAAGCTATCTTATACGAAGTATCAAAAACTGCCCATGACTGGTTAATATCCCAGCTTTTTTAATTTACTGATGTTTTTCAGGAATTTGCTGTTCAACTAGGGAAGATACAGTTTCTTTTGATGACTTTGTTGCATCAGATTGCAAGTACCACACAATATTCTGCACCTCATATGCTTCGGCAACTTCTAGCCCAGTTACAGATGATAGAGCAACATCTTGCTGCCACTCCTCTATCTATTATTTCAGGATTTTATCCCCACACTTCTAATACTCTGCTTTGTTAACTATCAGTCTCCTAGATGAAGTAGCTAATTTTGAAAGGTAGCAAAGCAATTTTTCCCTGTAAGAATTAATGTAAGAATTTTTCTTTAAGTCCAGCAATCCTTTTTCTGCAAACATATACCACTTAATGTATTAGCTCACAAAGGTTTTCTCCTAGTCCTGTTATGGTCACATTTGTCATCAATGAGCTTGCCTGGAACTAGAGGAGGAAACATTCATCAGGGAGAAGGCTCTGAAGTCAGGAACCTCCGGAAGGTCTTATCACATCTTGAAGAGGAGGAGAGGGCTAATGAAGACGTGAAGGAGAGGGAGCCAGGAAGAAGAGAGGGAGGAAATACAGCAGAAATATGAATTAATTTAAAGAGAGGAAAACAGGAAATGGGGGAGATACAACACAAAAGAGTGAGCGTGAAAAAGTGTAAGGGAGATTAAGATCTTCGCAGAAATAATGGGTGGGAAGGAGTCAGTGGAACACCAGCCTCACTTGATTCCAAGCACCTGAAAATAGGATAGCCACTGTAAGAGCACCCAGAATTAGGGCAGCAGCAGCCTACAGTCTTCTTATGTAATGAGTAAAGCAGCAATCTTTTTATTTGTAAAGAAAAAAAAAA